>JAZGTJ010000433.1:0-67500 GCA_036877575.1 Botia almorhae | reverse complement strand
AGAGAAAAGAGAAGCAGTGAAGAATGAAGCAGAGAGGGGATGTAGAAATGAGGAGTGTGTGTGTGTGTGGGAGGTGCAGAGAGAACAAACTGAATACTAACTAGCTTTCCAGCTGAGACAGTAGTGATGTAGATTTGAAAACACACGCACACACAGTCAGTCAGTAGCCCGAGGCAGACGTCTATGGAGAATTGAATAGAGGGTGCGTTATGACAGATATTTATGACCAGGCTGCTCACAAGCAACTGTCTAGAGTAAACACACTATGGGGCAAAGACTGCAAAGCCAAGACATATGAAAAATGTGCAGTGTGTGTGTGTGTGTGTGTGTGTGTGAGAGAGAGTATCTACCCCCTGCAGCAAGAGACATGCATTCACAGAACTCATAACATCCTGACAGATTGTGAAATCATGAACGTGCCGTCTACACGACAACCCACAACACAGCGGCTCCGTTTCAAAAGCCATCAAGCTGCCTACTGCCTACATAGTGATGTCTGCAGAAACAGAACCTCAGAAGTGACAGATTTAAAACGCTCTACATAGGTAGCAGTTTCTCGTGTGAAGCGTGTGAGATTTGACTCGCGGTTTATAACGCAACAGTGTGATGTTACCTCAGAGTTGTTTCAAAGGAAGTCCAAACCCGGAATTCATAACCGAATTTAATTGAACAAAAGTCTTTAATTACAAAAACATCAAGTACATGACAGATTCATGATCAGATTCACAACTGTAAGTTTATAATGATTTCTAACTTGAGCTGTCAGGTCTGATTTCAGAGAATGTCTGTCTGTAAACAGAAAGAAGATCCGGCTATCATATCACATGTCCGGATACTGTCGATGGTGCTGCGTTTGTAGCTTGTTGTAGCTCACGTACAGCAGTTGTTTACAAATTAAACTTGTCATCCATGTTAAGAAAATAATGTTGATGTCTAACCTTCACTGAGAGCATGCCTTGTCTACGAGGTCCTAAAATACTGTCTAGATAGGCAGCTCACTAGATTTTTGAGCTATATATATAGGTTATGGTAAGGCTAACATTAAAAATGACACAGCTTAAAAAGCCCTAATGAGTTACAGGATGCTGGAGTTCTATTTTAAATCATATCCACTCACACCTGCTTGACCTAAAAACACACACACGCACAAACACGAAACATTTACTCACAAATAATGGCATTTTCAGAACAGCTCCTTCCTCCCCGAGGAAATATTCATTGTTTAGAGGTTGCGTTTTCATAGCTCATGAGACACTTTGAGATAATTGAGGACATACGGTTAGAAAATAGACCAACACAGGAGAATTCAGTGAGAAACATTTAGGTTAAATTCATATCTTCATTCTTATCTGACAAAAGAATGAAGCCTGCAATCAAAAACAAGCCTGAGATCTCCTCTGAAACTCTGAGACACACATGAGATTACTGGAGTCTTTTCTCAGCTCATGCTCTGTTCTGTCTCAATGCTGTCTGAGAGAAACACAGACATGATCGAGATCGGCTAATGTTCTCTAAATGTTCTCTCTACATTATAAGAAAACATTCTTGCTGTAACATTAGTATAATTTTATATAATTTAGTATATAATATATATTATATAATTTTAGTATAATTTATTTTTGCATTATATATCATATCAAAAATGTTAGTCTAAAGTTGTGGAATATTTTTAAAATGTTACAGAATTTAAAAATATTTAATTACATTCTTATAACATTAAAAAACAATATTAAAAAAATGTCCAGAAACTGGAACTTTTGAACGTTCCTAGCACTTTCAAGATAACGTTTTTACCATTTGCATTATTTAATAGAAAACCTTAGGGAAATATTCTTACAACCTAAAGTTGTTCGCTGGGATGCCTCGCTGTCTTCACATTCATTTGCTTAGAGGAAATGACACTGAAATATTAAAGCACATATTATCAGGGAAATAGACACGCTTGTGAACAAACCTTTGAGACATCGACTGCTATCGACACTGGAAACAAATGTAAGCGCAGTCGTTGAGATCAATTATTAACAGCTTATTTTTCTGACAGAATGTTTTAAATCTTGCATGATGTACATCTGTTAGCAGAGCTGAAACACAATGAAAGCTCTGAGTGCCTCAATAAAGGATTGAGCTGAATGCCAGAGATCCGCGGGGGTTAATTGTCTTTCTGTTTCTCCTGATGTTCCTCATCATGTTCAGAAGAGGCAGTGAATGAAGTCAAGAGGCAGGCTATGTCTGAGCTACAGAAGGCCGTGTCTGATGCAGAGAGGAAAGCTCATGAGATGATCTCCGCCGAGCGCTCCAAGATGGAGAGAGCGTTGGCAGAGGCTAAGAGACAAGCTTCTGAGGACGCGCTGACCGTCATCAACCAGCAGGAGGACTCGAGTGAAGTAAGTACCACGCATAGCGTGCAAAACACTAACACGCAACAATAAACATATTGAATAGTTGTATGCTACATTAGCAAATATGCCATATATTAAAGGTATATGAAGTGATTTCTGATAAACAATGCTGATATTTAAAAATTGACTTAGAAACACACCTCTCCCTTCACTGCCCCACCCTCAAAATAACGAACGCGCTACACAATACAGGCAACGGCTAACAGCTGGCAGATACGCGCCTTATTGCTGACTAGCTACAGGAGAGTTATGATGTTTTTGGTTATTGTGATTGATCCGATTCACTTTGTTTTTTTCCTATTTACAAAGCAAGGACTATGTGCAAACAATGTTTTTTTAACACACAGAACAGACAGCAAATATTCACAAAATTGTTTAGGTGTCGATTTCAATTAGCAACAGCATTTTCCAGTAAACGCTTACTGTGCCTTTAATACAACTTTATCGGGATTTGCAATCATACCACAAATCAAATTTATCTTTAACACTTTCCCTTACACAGAGCTGCTGGAACTGCGGCCGCAAGGCCAGTGAGACGTGCAGCGGCTGCAACACAGCACGCTACTGCGGCTCCTTCTGCCAGCACAAGGACTGGGAGAAGCACCATCACGTATGTGGCCAGGGCCTGCAGGGTCTGCCGGGCAGCAGCGGTGTACCACTCGGGACGCCATCCACCACCTCCACCTTGTCCGGCGTACCCCCTGCTCACTCCGAGAGCACCCCCCCTGGACCGCAAACCAGCAGCAGCGGCGGCAGCCCCAAGGAAGCCAGTTCCAGCAACGTTTCCCGCTCAACCACTCCGGCCACGCCCACTCTGATGGATTCCTCGTCCCGTTGACTGACGATCCCCAAATCCTGACCCCGCCCAGCCACGCCTACTGCTGCTACAGCATCCTCCATCCAAAACAAGCTGAGGAACGTCCACCAGGTCACATACTCCTCGTCACAAACTACAGCAACCTGGCTATCTTAGCTACTTTAAACTTTCTAAGAATCTCCAAAAAGACATTAATCTGTTGTACCAAGAACTCAGAAACTTTACAAACAGTCGCTTACGATGAGTAAATGATCTCCCCTGCTTAGTTCAACATGAGCAGGGTCTATTTTTCTGGACGCCACCAAGACAACCAGGGAAACACGTATAGCTACACATGTACATTTTATTAAAGCATAAGACACTGATGGTTTTAGATATGGCCTCCATAACATACCCTTTAAGTGAGGGGCGCTCTGTGCTCAAGGGGCGGCACCGTTTTCAGAACACTTCCCGAAGTGGGATTTTTGGAGAGGACAAACAACATGTGGGTTGAATTCCTCCAAATTAACTAACCGGCAGCTGTCGGGGGGCTGACGTCACTTTGGGACGAGAGCGCGCCGCCCCTCAGAAACTCTTCCACCGCAGAGCTGCTTCCTCACTACGTGACGCATTACTGCAGCATTTCGTTTTTTGGCTTTAATTGAAATGAAAGAAAAATTCCAAAAATCCAATATAAATAATAATGATGACGTTAAGATTAAAACCTGTTAACTACCTTGCTAGCGAGCCAAGAAAATCTACACCAGACTCACCTCTCTGTACTGACGTGAACCCAAATGAATTTTAAGTGAAAAAACGTGATCCAAACCTTTTTATTACACTGCCAAAGTTACTAGAAAGCACTCATCTTGTAACCAAACGCAACGACTCTTCACCTCTTCAGCAGTAGAGCCAGCCCAGAGTTCCACAGGCTGTGGAGGAGCAGCACGATGAGTAGACACTCGCACCTTCACTGTGCTGCCCCCTCAGATGCCAAGGAACGCCAGCTTTAGCCCGGATCCGTCGCTACGGCATCGGAGGCTCGCAATTCGAACGTCCAAAACACGTCAACCGGTCCGCTATCAAGAGAAATGACACAAGAACAGAAGAGCCATGGATGAGTACGTGTAGAGGAACAGACTGGTCTCAAATTGGCAACACAACTGCCAATAACCTCCATGGATTGAACACTAAGCACGAGCCCTTTCTTGGAAAACACTTTTGTTTGGCTCTCTGACTGCTGAGACGTTTAATTTTGTCGTACGATGTTCCCTCGTTTTCCAAAGCATGACAAGACTGTAGAGTCTCACGAGAACCCCATAGACTTGATTCTCCTTTCTGTCGCTTTCTCTACCTCCCCCCCATCCTCTATACGTTTGTCGCTTTTGTCTCCAGATGGAAACTCTGCGCAGATATTCACGAAGGGATCAAACATCGCTTGTAGATATTACTTTCTGTTTCTGGATGTCTCCGTCTTCAATATCGGCTTGTGTGTGTGCATACTCCAAATGACGAGCGCTACTCTTTTTATTGTCTTCTTTTGGGTTTTTTGCTAAGCATCGGACGGAAAAAGACTCTAAAGGGAGAGAAGCTGTGTTGTACCTATTGTTCGATTTGTTGTTTCGATATTGATGATGGGAATTCTCACGTAGAATATTTTATATCGCTCGCATTGTAAGACAGTGAGAGACTGGAGGTGCAATATGAAACGAGAATTCAGCTACTGAATGGAACCTCAAAAACGGCCCTTAGGGTACCTTATTAATATAAATATACATATAAATATATCTGAAAATTACCACAGTAAATTAATGTGAATGTACATAGTATTTAAAGGAGGTCCAAAAATGAGTTTGCCAAATAACAGAAACCTTTAAAACTATAATGTCTAGAATTTAATTTCTCCCCATTGAATCTTTTCTGTCTGATTTAAAGCAATTGTAACTATGGTGTGCATTTTACGAAGCCTGTTAAGTGTGTGTGATCTGGATTACATTAACGCTCATCTAGATTACAGCCAGAGGGTGTTTCGTGGCCATAAGCGTGTCGAAGCGAATGCCATCACTTTAATAACACGCCAAACCACCGACCCAGCTTGAGAAGTTCCCAGACCAACATGTTTGGGGGAAGTCGCTTGAATCTGTAAGAAACATTGCCATCCTTTGGGCCGAAGCATCTCTGCAGTGGTCCAACATATCATTTGCACACAAACACGTGAACATGCACATACAATTAGCAAATCAAATCGTAGATTATTCGTGGTCCAAGAATCTCACACCAGAATCAAGCTAACACTTTGATTTATGTATGTAATCTAAAGCTATCCGTTTTCTTCAGCTCGTACGTTCTTTATTCGGCGGTGTCGTGTTTGTATGTGCAGTAGCTGCCTACGAAACGCTCATGTTTGTTAAACAAACTGCAAAACACGTTAACCCTTCAGAGTGAACATGCTAGTGAGTGTGGCCACCAGCTAACACATAGAGCCCCTGTTTACAGCTTTTGTTTTGGTCGGTTACGAGTTTCTGCTTGCTAATTAAATTTGAATCAGAGATTCAGGTACAGACCGCATGGCGTACCTCTGATACGGACCAAACTTGAAAGGCTTTTGCTTGCTCCTTATATTCTGCTGTTTCTTAGGCATTTAATTCTAATTCAGTGAGGGTGTCTATCACATAGCACACGCGAATGGTCTGTTTTCGTCTTGGATTTCTGAAGTAATATGTGAACTCATGCAGAGAATATCAGCTACACAAGGTGCTGCACAGGTGAGTTACTAAAACATCAGACTGCTAATAAAGCAGGTCTGTCTCACTCTCTCTCCCTCCATTTTAAGGAGGAGTTAAGCCATCCTCTTTTCCCTCTAACTACCTCCTGTAAACTAGTCCACGAGAGTTTGGTGTGCTTGGAGAATGACATCACTAGCAGGCATGCAGATTCAAACAACATTCTAACCGACCGATCTAAACTCATGTAAGTCATTCAAGAACACAAAGGTGAATACCTGGCCGAGCGTGCAGCCCAACTGTGCATACTTTGGCATGCTTTAACGCAAACAATCTCGCATTACTTTGGCGTTACAAAACCTCAGTACTCAAGAAAAAACAAAGATTCCCTCAAGTCTCAGTGCCAATAAAACAGATGTGTTATTTTCTAGTTAAAATTGACATGTTTATAGCTGTAGCTACTTTCTCCAGCAGATTCAATTGTAAATGATACTTCACAACAGTGGTACCAACAATATTTGTTTTCTACTAATAACCATAGAGGAAATTTAATGCGTATTCCTGCTATAGCGCCTTTCATTCTATAGAGCTCACGCAGCTAGAAGCATTCACGTATACGTACTTTCGAAGAGTATGATGAAGAAACATATTTCAGAATAAATATCCAAAACAATGCAAAGCACAGACCAAAGCATTAACTGAACATTCACAAAACCATTGATAGAAACGTTCAACGTTGTGTCGCCTAAAAAGCAAACTGAAACCAGTGGTCGTCTATATGCTCATAAACCAAAGTGTACAGAATAACTCAAAGCACAAGATGACAGCAAACGCATAAGGAATAAAGTTACAGTGTTATTCCAAGCCAACAGTGAGTTTGTTCCTGTACATCCAAAGCATCAAGATTACGAATGCTTCTCACATTTAAGCCAGCCTTGCTCAAAGATTCATCTGGAAAACAGATGAACGCGTGAACCACTCATTGACTTTACTCCTCATGATTTTGCTAGAGAACGTACTTGAATCTCCAGAGCTTTAAACAACATCATTGGCAAAGTTATGACACACAAACTCCTTAAAGTCCCATTATGAGTTCTGCATGTCTGCTAGTCTAGGAGTTTGTCTCATACATGTGTATGTATTTGGCCATTTTGTTCCTAACCAAAATCAAACCAAATAGAAGCACTTCTGAATGCTTCTTTCACTGTGTGCTGTAATTATTAGCTGTTCTTTTGGCCCTCATTCTCCAAACACATCCGTGGGTCTCTGGACTCAGTCATCGGTCTGGTCAGTGGACCCATGTTGGGCAACCACTACATTCTTAACATGATACAGGGAGAGAGAGAGAGAGAGAGAGAATGAATACTCTTAAAATAATACGGATGCTGTAGGTTAACCGGTCAAAAGCTCAGATACACTCTTAAAAATAAAGGTTCCTAAAGGTTCTTTGTTGTATGGTTCCATAAGAACTTTAACCGCCAAAGAACCTCTCTGTTGCACAAAAGGTTCATTGTAGTGGATAAAGGTCCAAAAAGACTATAAAATAAAGAAACAGTTATTTTAGGAACCCCTGACTAAGATGTTCTTTGGGGAACCAAAAATGGTTCTTCTATGGCATTACTGTTCAGAACTCCTTTTAGCACCTTTATTTTTAACTGTGTAGTTGCGACCTGCTAAAATGAACAGGCTAAACTAGCCTAAGGTCATGGTGGTTTAGACTGTTGGTTTTGTTGACCAAATCACTGGTCAGGCTGGGGAACCAGCTAAACCAGTTAAAAACCACCCAAGACCCACAAACCATCTTTTTTATTTGATTGTTCATGAATATAATATCCATTATGGCTGTAGCAGAAGTGTAAAAGCCAAATTCTAACTTATTAGAGGGACCTAATTTTACTGCAGTAAAAATCCCACGCCGTTGTGAAGGTGACGATGGCTCTGATTAGCAGTTACCTCCACGCCCAGTAAAATGCCATAACAGCAAAATACAAAACAATGTAAAGACGAAGGCTTGATCTGATGCATTTAGGCAAACGTTACATACTGTACTGTGCAATACAGGAAAAGCATCGTTTCTGTAGGAAAGGTTGGTGTGCTGAAGAAAATCTTTTTTCTCTTTTAAAGTCCTGTTATCATTCTCTAGCTGATGTAAACTGTGGCAGGAGAGTTTCATTTTATTTCTTGCATGCTCGTTGAACCTCTTTTGCGAATCCCCTCGCCCTCTTACTGTGCGCTTTGTTGGACACGTGACGCTGTAAACATTCTGAATCAGGTTATTGTCTGTGTTGAGAAACGTATCTGTGTAATTAAAAGACAGTAAAATACGACTCGACTCGGACTGTTTTTATCTTCAACGTTTTCCAATATAATCGTATAATGTCAATGCAGGTCCATGAAGGTTCATCAAAGGTTTGAACGGGGCTCCAAAATATTATTAAATCAATAAGAAATGCCAAAATAAAAATGAACTTCAGCAATCATCTTCACCATGTTTACATGTAAAATACATACACATCTGGAATAGACCAGAGGAGCAAAGCTGCACGATTATTGCACTGACAGATTTACACACTTGTTTTAAGCATAAACAATGAATAAACGGAATAAAACAAATTTGCTCCTACATTCACAACACAAAGTGCTATTCTAGGCAGTTTTGCTTCTTAGATCAATTTATTTAGATAATTTGCCTGGAAAACAAGTCCGATACTCATTAAGAACATACTCGTTCTGTTCTGCAGCTAAACTTTTATAACAAATACAAATGACAAAAAACAAAAATTTTCAGCCACCATCCTAGTCAAAACCAAATCCTACATTGGAATGTCAATCATTTTGTAATGAACAGCGATGGGAATTTATCCAAGTATAATCTTAAATGACTTCCATCTCATGCACACACAGTTCTGTAGCGTCACACCTGATTTGAACCGCACTTATGTTTCATTAGTCGGGTCAGGTGCGCCTGTTTAGGGTTCAAACAGGAAGAAAATCAGCGTGGACCCAACAGGTACAATTTTAACTCATCTGTTTCTTAAGGACTCTGTTGTTAGTAATATTAACGACCTGGTGAAAATGTTAAGAGCGTTTCAGAGATAAACTAGTAAGAATAAATGGTGGAGATCTTTGGTATAACGCAGTGCAACCACCTTCACCTCAACAACAACAGGGTTCCGACATGCGTTTAGAGACTCACTATAAAGTCATTCAGTGTGTTACTGACAGTCATGAATGACTCTGATTTCGCTTTTCAGTTTGTAAATAAATCGCGTCACGTACCTCCGTGAAAGTCGCAGGTGTCGCGTGCGACCGCTGACCCGCGCGCGCGTCGATCAAGGCGCTGACGTACAACACGAGCGTTCAGACCGAAAAACATGTTAAACTCACGAATATCTATATATGTATCGCAGCACTTTCACAACTAGTTACAATGTCCCCGTGTTGCATTCATATAATAAAATCCTTCACTTAAATTAAAGTTTAAAAGTGTCAATGCAGAGTGTATCGATTAATTGATTAAAACTCGCTTGTAAATATACACAGAATAATTTGAAATGGCAGTTAAGATGTTTTAGTCTTAATGTGGGAAGTTAACAAATATGTAAATGTTTTATTCGTTTTTCTTTCCACATAAAACAGGTTAGTTTTGTAGGCTGTAAGGATAGTGCGTATTTGTACAGAGTGTATATTAGGTGACGTCACAGAAATAGTTAAACGTGTTTCCACAGTCTTAACCTGTTTAGGACTTTTTAAAATTAAAAAAAAATTGTATGTCAACTGTTTTTGGAATATAGTGCGAGTTTTGTGGCGCTTGACATACGGTCATTGTTTAATTGAAAACAGCTGCACTCAGAGTCATCAGAAGATCTTGCTGTAGACGCTGTGTTCATCAAGGGGTCAGGGTGTGTGCGCCAAAACATCTCGTTTTTTCAGGAGCTGGACTCCATTCAAACCCGTGTGATGGAAATGGAGGACGCCATGATGCACTATGAGTTGGAAAGCCCGTTCTCCTACAGCCCTCAGACAGGTGAGCAGCCAGCTGGACCACACCTGTCTGATCACCACCCAATGAGCTGTGTCCCAAAACAGCTGCCCTGCAGCCTGCAGGGGCACCGGTTTATTTAGGAATGGATCGGCTTGCACAGGAATAGCTTTCTGTGATGACCGAGAAGTGTTTTAAACATGTACAGAGATCCTGAACAGCATTTGGCAGTGAATATAAAGTCTTTGACCTATATAATGTGTGCAAGCAGTAAAGGTGTGATGTTTAACATGTTACAATGGGGAAAAACATGAACTAGGTTGGTTTTTGGAACCGTAAACTATTTATGGGGACCTGAGCTAGTTGTCTTGCTTAAAAAAGCAGGTAAGCAGTTTTTTGTTATGCTGGTTGAAAGTCATTTCACATCTTGATCGCATGTCTGTGGAAGGTGCGGGGCCATGAAATGTTCATCCAATCATTACATTTGGCCCGAATGCAAACTGTCAAACTATGTATTTGCATACCTCTGTGCACTGTTGAAGGAGGCGTGGCTTTAAAGAGGCTCTGAGGGGGTGCGGGATCTTATGCTTTTAAAGCTAGCTTGCTATTGCTAGCCCCTCCGAAATCGCCTAGCCTACCCTTAAATCATGCACAATATTTGTCAGGGTATGTTAAATTTTTTATCAATCTCGGCATAAACAGTATAAACTTCAGTAGTCCTCAGTAAAACTATGGAATGTTTCCACTGTTATTAAACAGGAAAATAAAATATATTGTTCATTATATACCAGCATAAATAACCAGTGCTGTTGTA
Organism: Botia almorhae; assembly: GCA_036877575.1. NCBI lineage: Eukaryota > Metazoa > Chordata > Actinopteri > Cypriniformes > Botiidae > Botia > Botia almorhae. Next base: position 56,786 of record JAZGTJ010000433.1, on the reverse strand, counting down.
AACGTTTATGCTTTGAGCCTGAAATCCTCATGTTTGAATTATGCTCTTATTCAAGCTAAACCCTGCATGTACCCTGGGAATCGAACTCACAACCTTTTCGCTGCTAATGCTGCTAATGCAATGCTCTTGAGCTACAGGTACATCTTATTGCTAGAAGCACCTAGCAATAAGATATACCTACAACTTTCCCATGTGACAACTAGCCCCAGGCTCCCCGTGTTGTTTTCACAATTACATGTTCAAAACATAATATTAAATAATCTTGTGCTTAACACCCTCAGATTTTTTCTTTAGTATGACCCACGAGGAGAGAATAGAAACTGACAGGAGATCCATCTATGTGGGGAACGTAAGTTTACCTTCTGTTGACATCTTGCGGGTAGTTCTCATGATATATTTGAGACAGTCTGGAGTCCATCATCATGATGCTTTTTTTGACTGACAGGTGGATTATGGAGCGACTGCAGATGAACTGGAGATTTTCTTTAACAGCTGTGGTCATATTAACCGAGTCACAATCCCGTATAACAGATTCACAGGTCATCCGAAAGGGTATGTGCACACTGCCTTTCAAAATACAGTGATGATATTGTTACATATTAACTTCTTTAAGCATATATATTTGATACCCTGTAGTTTTGCCTACATTGAGTTCTCAGAGAGAGACTCCGTGCGGACAGCCATGGCTTTAGATGAAGCACTATTCAGAGGGAGAGTCATTAAGGTGAGACAGAAACTTTTACAATAACCTGTCAGAGGCTACAGTCACACAGCAGTTAAATCACCATGAAACAGAAGTTGCGATGGTCTTTTATTCCCTGTGGTGACACACATCTGAGTAAAATGGCCTCTGGAATGAAAAAAAAGTAGGAGATTGATTTTAGTCAGCGGAGTTGATTGGATGGTTGGAAGTTGGAGGGATAGAAACTGCCTGCCCATTGGACAGTCAATAAAGTCCCGCCCTCAAGGACAGGCATATGTCATCAAGAGAGATGTTGTTTTGTAGGAGAGGGGAGGTTCGTGTTTTTGATTAAAGATTACAAGGGCACTTTAATTAATTAATGACATGGATAAATCATGTGCACAGATAAATCATTTATTATAAATGGCAATATTTCATATGAATAAAAGGAACAGTAAATTTTGATTGCACTTTAAATTTGTTTCAAGTCTTATGTTCCTCACCTCTGACATTATTTTTTTGAATGATGGTATAACTAATGTTCTTCATGCAGTCTTTAAACATGTGTCCTCTGTCTGCCTTCTGTCCCTCGCAATTAATTGATTTAATTAATTTGATGCTGTTCTTATGATCTGCATAACACCTAATTTGGACACTTTGGTTCATGGTGTGAACACAACCAATCTCTGTAATTGATTTGCGGGTTGTGAGCTCTTTGTGCATCATATAGGTGTTGCCAAAAAGAACGAACGTTCCAGGTTTCAGGACCACAGACAGGTACCTGCGAGGAGGCTGGCCCAGAGGGCGTGGTTTCCGTCCCTCCAGGTTTTACGGCCCAATCAGAGGCTGCAACTTCATTAGGTCAGTTAACACAGTTTAAAGCTCTAAATATTCCTGAGCTCCACTTGTTCTTGATTCAGATTTCAAGTTTTGACATGTAGTAAAATGCTTTGTACAACCGCCTCCTGACATTTTACAATAAAGTTAAAACTTTTGTTGATTTATTTGTGAATCGCTTGAAGCTTTAATGTCATGATGTATTTTTTTACATGAATGTATTTTTTGTTTTAGGGACGATGGAAGAGCTCAGCCTTGGATTGATTCTTTTTGACAGAACAAGCTTTTTTTGACATTATTTCCAAAGCACTTCTTGGTTGATAGTTCTCTGATATTTGTCCACCTTGAGTATGAAACTACGAAACAAAGACGAGACTGGCATTGAGTGATTCTATTTTATACAATTTATTTCTTCACAATATTGCGCCTGAGAGAGGCTGAGATGTCTTGAAAATTTCTGTACTTTATTTTTGCTCTTTCAGCGCTCAGAATGTAAATAAAATCAATATCACTTCAAGAGAGCACAAAAGAAAATGTTCAATGTACACATTACAAACACACAAAAACACTCAACACAAATGTAGATTTATACACAGTAGTGTGACATCAGCAGGTCTGCACCATCATTGCTGACACAACACTGTCAAAAGCCCTGAAGAGAGAGAATATTAAGAGGATCAGTCAGTACAGACAGCAAACGCTCACATATTGACACACAGTCACTTACTTTGATTGAATTTGATCACCAGGATTGTAGAATGGGTTACACATGACATCAGTGAACGAGTTGTGCAACTTTCTGAACATCTGAGGATAGAGAAAAATAGCTCACAAGCTGTCACACATCTGCCTGATGTGACTGACTGACAGGGCTCTTAAAGTCTGGCCCCACACTGAAAAATCTAATGCAAATACAAAATCTAATTTAAGACTTTTTTTAGAAACACTTCATGCAGGTTAAAAGTCTCTTCACATCCTGACAGCCATCACTTATGACATCACATTTGTACACATATATTTACAAATACACATCATCTGTGGAGGGCACGGGAGCACAAAATATTCATCCTATCATTGCCTTCAGGTGTCCTATTTGCCCCTCAAACTACATATGCGTTCATGTTTTGGAGGTGTGGCCTTGGACAGAGGGCAAAATCTAATGCTTTCAAAGCTAGCTCCCTATTGCTAGCCTAACTGGCAACTCTACCTTTACACCTGAGAACCGACACAAGGTGTTCTTTGACATTTGCACCTCACTTTATGTGTGAAAATGTTATGACAATAAATGAAACGGTAACTCACACTTCTGATTTCATTGTCTCTCAGAGACGTGTTGGATGAATCAACAACAATGACAAACTTAACTTTTGAGTTTGTCACGTAACCATATCTGGAATTATTGTTAAGATACAATTATAATAAAGCTTCATTGAATAGATCATGGAATAAAATAGGCACCTTAGTGGTCAACTGAAAAAGACGTGCACAACGTTCTTTACAAAACTGATGCCAGAAAATTACAACTGACCCATTGAAAAGCCGGCTGGTAGATTTCGTAATGGGCACAGCTACAAACTGGCCATGTGGCTGATGATTTTAGCCAATGCAATGATATCAAAATGACAAAATATTACATGATGAGTGTATCAGTCTATCGTTGTTAAGGATACACTTTGTAGTCTTCGGTTGGATACAGGAGTCCCAGGTAAAGCTCTCTCTGGTCTGCCAGCGCTTTACCCACCCCCGAGATCTTCTCCTCCACAACATCCAGAGAAGTGTGCACTGTGTAGTGGAACTTCAGTTCCCCCTGTGTCGGCACACTGCGTATGTACAGCGGATAGTTCTGCGGAGATCAACATACGACGCCAAATTACTTCAGCATGTTAAATAAATGCAATTTGTGATTTGACGCAATGTGTTTGAAATAAACATGAACCAGTCGATCATCATCTGTCAGTGTATCAAACGTTATTATTATATTAAACGTATTTAGTGGTGACTGCGTGCAGCACATCTGTTATCTTTACTACAACATACACATTTAACCTCAATAATGTAAACAACCAAAAACAGACGTCGTAATGTTTAGCAGTATCATAAAGGCAGTGCATGGTTTTATAAAATATAATTTGCGCACAACCTGCCATATATGTGAATTATATTCTTTTCTTTACGCTTATATGTATTTATGTTAAACTTATAAAATATGCACGTAAATATACAAAATCGTAAGTCAGCCCTGATCGTTTCACGCACAAACCGCGATAGATTTATCGTTTAAAGCCAAATGATTTCCTTCAGATCCATCAGATATGACAAGAACGTCTGCTTGAATCTCCAATGTGTTTTTAAAATCCAATTTAGAGTGTAAAACAGTAAATATATCCGCGTACCTCCTTCGCGATGACTGCTATACACACCGCCATGTTAACGCGACAGACGCCGGTCACGTGACGGGCAGAAGTCACGTGACTCACTCTCAGACGCTTCTGTTCCTGGTTCTTATGATCGTTTGTAATAAAACTCGTGATTCGGGAAAAAGCGATGTGGACTGTTCAGTGGCGGGTTTAGTGTTACATTCGCGGCGAGTGTGTGATGCGTGAGACTCTGAAAGAAAGTTGTAATGAGTTTTCAGACTGTCATCTGTGTAATATGGACAGTATGTGTGTGTCAGACTGCAGGAAACATGCAACATCCCAACATCATCATCATGCTTATGGATGACGTAAGACTCGACCGACCTGCTAACTACAGAACTAAAATAACTGATTTATTTCTGGCTTACACATAAGCAGCGTGCAATTCGGTACCCTGTGCATTTGTATTTGCGCAATACATGCATGTGTGTTTTCCTTGTGTGTAGATGCGTGTTTTTGTTTATTGTATTTATTGTAAAATATGCTGTAGTGTACAGTGTTGACTGTTTTGCTGCTAATGCAAAAGCAGATTTAGAGATGCACAGATTTCAGCTGCTGTTTTTCTTGTTGTACTTTTGAAACTTTGCACAGACTTGCATGTGACAAATAATGTATTGAAACTGATATATTTAGCATTGTACTCTTTCAAAACATATCTGTCTGTCCCATCTACCCACCTACAGTTCAATAACATCAATACAATTTCTTAATCACACATGTATTGATTAAGTAAAAACATGCGTAAACAGTGCCACACCTCTGTGTTTCTATCTGCAGATGGGGTGGGGAGATCTGGGGGTATTTGGGGAGCCCTCTAGGGAAACTCCAAATCTGGATCTGATGGCCGCTCAGGGGATGCTGTTTCCCAACTTGTACACAGCCAACCCTCTCTGTTCTCCATGTATGTGCTGTCTCTGTGCTTACCTGGATCTCTCTGTCACAGTGTTTATGTTTGGAATAGATTACTAGCATCCCAAGGGAACACATGAACTGATAAATTGTATACCTTGAATGTATGGTAAACCGCCTGGGCTAAAAACATCTGCCAAATGCATGAATGCAAATTTATGACAATATAAAAGGATTATGAAGTTTCAAATTACATTCCATTTTGTCAAAAGTATACTTTGTGCACTGTATACTGTACACATACAAATATTATGAATACTATGGCAGTGTGCTGTTCTGAATAGAACCGATATAAGAAATCTTATATTAGAAATATTTATGAACTTCTAACCTCATATTAGAAATATACTAGAATATACTTCTAATCTTATATTAGAAGTACTTGCTAATCTATTTTTTTACTCTAATTTTAATTTTACTGTCAATGTCCACCACACCTACACATATTGTTACAAATAATTATAAAATATTATATTTTATACAAATTAGACACCAGGAAATCAACAGTATTATTTTATCATATATTTTGTAAACATTTTCTGATCATGTAGATGACAGTTCAGTAATAGTTTTTTCTTAATTTCTGTTTCTCAAATGTTTTTAGCTTTTGGTCATTAATTATTTTCATCTTTCCGAGCCAAGTTAAAGTAAAGAGAAGATGATATTTAAATTACATGTGAGCGGTCAGGGCGTGTGGCTACATGATAATGAGAGCACGTCTTATGCTAATATGGATAATACCAACAGTACTGAAATATGCAAATTAGGCATAACTTAAGAATTTGAATGGACTTGCTATGCAGAGCAGAGCACATCATTAGTCTTCTTTTCCATTCTAATTAATTTTTAAGCAAATAGGGCTAAATCAATTGTTACTCTCAAATGTGTGAGATGAAGGTGCTCGGAGCGACTCTTCCCCTCGTACCTGCAGCTGTAGAGACGTTTTAGAGAATTGTAATCACAGGGTAGAAAAGGGAAAACTTCTCTGTGCCCGACGTCTTTTTCCTGTCTTTCTCTTTGAAATAAAGTTTGTAATTTCAAATGAAGCCAATTCATAATTGTTGTGGATAAACATCTTGTTTTTTGTTTAGATTTTAGGTGTTAGTTAGATTTGTAGCATATGCATTGACTAAGTGTGTAAATGTTTTGAAAATCTGAGTGCTGTTTGCCCGTGTGAATGTCACTGAAACTGCGCTAAAAGTGTTTTAGGTGGTTGCCAGGGAATCACTAGGCAGTTGCTAAGGTGTTCTGAGTGGGTTCTAGTGTGTTGCTATGTGGGTTTTCTGGGTGGTGGTTACTGACCCAGGTCAGAACCTCCAAGAGTCGACCACCAAGTCTGTATGATACTCTAGTCTGTAGGTATGACACTGGTCCCGCCTCAGTGTTTCTGTCTACTGTACTGTCTGTCCTTATAAATCATGCTTGCTTGAATGAATAATTGCACAGTTAAGGTCAACAAGATTAGATTAAAATATATAAGCATATCTGTTGCTTTGGTGTATTCATATGAAATGTCAGTATAGATTTCCAAACATTCTTTGTGGCTTGTTTACTGTATAATAATAATAATAATAATAATGTGTGTGTGTGTGTGTTTCACAGCCAGGGCAGCACTGCTTACTGGTAGACTTCCTGTGCGGAATGGATTCTACACCACCAATGCTCATGCTAGGAATGGTATGATCATAAACCATTAACCTCTTTCCTCGGCACTCCATCACTGTTATCAGTACATCTGCATCTTATGCCCTCTCTCTCCCTTTCTCTCACTACCTCTCTCTCTACATCTCTCTTTCTACCTCTCTCTCTCTCTCTCTCTCTCTCTACCTCTCTCTACATCTCTCTACCTCTACATCTCTCTCTCTCTCTCCATCTCTCTTTCACACACTCTCTCTCTCTCTCCAGCATACACACCACAGGAAATAGTGGGGGGGATATCTCAGGAGGAGTTTCTGCTTCCAGAGCTGTTGAAGAAGAAAGGCTACGTCAGCAAGATCGTCGGCAAGTGGTGAGATGTCCCGATGACATCAGAGGAAGTGTGTTGTCAGAACAGTGACGTGAGCTACATAGAGCACACAACACTAGTGTGCTGCATACTGTGCACTACATACTGTATACAGATTACTGTTGTATTATAGTATGTGAAACAGTATTACCGCTAAATGCCAAACTGTACATTGAACGAAACAGTTGATGCTGTTTTCACATGACCTCATGTTCAGGTGTTTAATTCTGAGCAGCAACCAGTTATTATTTCAGAAATGTAGTTCTTCTGCTTTTTTATTACGATATATAATCAGGTTGTCTTAAGTGCATTCCTGTAGCTCAGTTGGCAGAGCATTGCGTTAGCAGCGCAAAGGTTGTGGGTTCAATTCCCAGCGGAGCGCACGTACTGATAAAATGTATGACTTGAATGTACTGTAAGTCGCTGTGGATAAAATGCATCTGCCAGATGCATAAATGTAGTACTAATGTAGGAGGTCGTCACAATATCCCATGCATACAGAGATTTTGCACACTTCACAACATGCTACAGATGGCACGTGCTGCAGAAACAGTATGTCGGTATGCAGTTCTGAACACACTTGTCTTAACATCTTGCTAACTTCATCTCCTTCAGGCATCTTGGTCACAGGGATCAGTTCCTCCCTCTGAATCATGGCTTTGATGAGTGGTTCGGTGCGCCCAACTGTCATTTTGGCCCTTACAACAACAGCTTCCGTCCCAACATACCTGTCTACAAAAACTCCATAATGAAGGGAAGGTGAGAGGCACAGATTGACTGTGATGACAGGAAATAGAATTTTCCAAACATTCCATAAATTGTGCACTAGCATTAACAACAGGAAAGGTGAGTAAATATGTAATAATCTGAATAAATTAAATGCGTCTGAGAAATCTGAGGTTCGGTGAGTTATTTGACCTGTTATATTGAAAGCGATATTAGTTATATTTGTCTCACAAAATATATGTGTATGTAAGCAGTGATGTTAAGTGTTAAGTGTTTGGAGAAACCAGACTCAACCGAGAGGGCTCAGCTCTCCTCTGGCACATTACCAAAACACAGCTGCAACTAGACAGAAGAATACTGTTGATTAATGAAAGATTATTATAGTCGCTCTCATAATGATAGTTGTTTGGCACAAACTACATGCATTGTTTTTGGTCTGCATGTGTTGTTTTTGGGCTGTTGATGGGCAAGCCAAGCTTAACCTTCTTTCCCTGAGCTTAGCTGTCAGCCCTCCAAATAATAAGTTCATAACATTTCTAACTTTCCTCTCTGCTATTTGTTTTTACCAGCAGCAACAAAGTATCTTTTTTTCTGCCCGTTTGCGCTCTCCAAAACAGCCATATGTGCATTCTGGGTCATTGGCTCTGGCGACAGGGTTAGTTTTGCACTTAGCAGTGGGTTTAATCACCACACTGCGTCTGAGACTGGCCAGACACACACACCCGAGAGACGACAGGTTGTGTTTGCAGTGCGTTAGGACACCTGGAACAAGCGGAACAGAAGCGAGTCGCTTCCATCGTTCCACGCCTCAGCGCATTCTCGTAACACGTTCAGAAATCTTCTGAGACGCAGTCTCGCAATTTACCTCTTCAAATTCACTCCGTAATCACACCCTGGGGCGGCACTCGGTTTAAAAAGCTTGTCATTTGGAACAAAACCCACATGGTGTTGAAATGAGAGTTTGTAGGGATGGTCTCATTCTGTCTAAAGCAGAGCAGGACGCTGGAGATGATGTGTGTGTTTGCAGGTTATTCGAGGATTTCAAGATAAATGTGAAAACGGGCGAGTCCAACCTCACCCAGATCTATCTGAAGGTTTGCTATCCAGTTCAATGGCTTCATTAATGTTGATGTGCATTTATTGGTGCTGTTGACTTTGACAGATGCATCATGGGAGTTTTCAGATATTGCTTTTGATTCTGTCTGTCTTCAGGAAGGTCTGGACTTCATCACTCAGCAGGCCGAGTCCCAGCAGCCCTTCTTCCTCTACTGGGCTCCAGATGCGACCCATGCGCCTGTCTACGCCTCGAAACGCTTCCTGGGAAAGAGTCAGAGGGGACGGTATGCACATATCAATACCACTATAATGAACGCTTTTAATTGGAGCTTTGCACCTAACCCAGTATGTGACCACCAGGCAACAACCCAGATCACGAGGTAATGCTGTAGCAATGCTGAAGCAGCATCTCAGAACAGTGGATCGCAACCTTTTCGACTTCCAGGCACCCTCTCCATTGTCTACAACTATCTTTGAAGCCCCTCCCACTCGCTCTCTGATTTAGAACATCTTGGCAAACACAGAAAGGCTTCAGAAACCACATTAGCTTCAAGGTGTCGTGTTGTGCAGGAGAAGCACCACACACATTTACTGCAGAAAGTGTCACATCCAGTTTATTAATGCCTCGGCCAATATGATTATTTTATAATGAGCAGTTTCTGTTTGATTAGACCAGTATTAGAGACAGGATGTAGCAAGGCTGTTAAAAGCAGTTAACTGGAGCCGATTGAATCATACGTGGACCTGGTTATAAGTTTCAGGCTTGTGTGCCGTCGACTCCCAATATTTTTTGTAAAGAAATGATTGACTAATGAGATGATCAACCTCAGAGGTGCTCAGAGGTGGAGAAAACAGCTCGAGGCTTCACTGGCAGTCATATCTGCAGGCGTTTAGTATTCCACACAGTGTCTGGAAGTACTGGAGCTTCAGTAAGCGTGCGGTTCTTCAGAATGCTAAATGAGCTCTGTGTTGACAGAGAAATGGATCAGGACCGAGGGGTATTAGCCAGGTGCCGGCGACAGAGAGATTTAACCTGACATGCCACATCTTCAGGTTTTATAACCAGCACGTGTCTCTGAGGCATCTGTCTGCCTCTGTGCTCACACACATCTGGGACGGGACAGCCTTTAGACAAGTGCACTCATTTCACAGAATCTGGTATTCTGACCGGGTTTGGGGAGTTTTTAGTGGTTGCGCTCAATTTTTGGTACCTGTGATAGTTCGTCTGCAAACAGTGTTCCTGTAGCTCAGCTGGTAGAGCGTTGTGTCAGCAGTGCAAAGGTTGTGGGTTTGATTCCCATGAAACAAATGATCTGATGAACTGATACAATGTAAATGTAAATAATCAAGTGAAGAAGAAGCCGCAAACATTACAAGTTTTAAGATGCTAGTTCTTTTGGAATGCGAGTTATACAGAGATGATTTCTTTGTGAAGTTTTGCCTTTGATCACATTGTATTTGCGCACCGTAAGATGACAGTCTGTTTAATGATGTTATTTTTTATTTATATTTTTTTTATTATGTACGTTTCAAAGTCTTTCATTTTATTTTTTGCTGTGGCTGGAGATTTTAGAACATTTTTTAAATAACTGTCAAAATTGTTGAAACATTTTTTGTTATGCTGTTTGAAAGTCTCTTTAATCAGTAAATGAAGTTGTCTAAATGTATTTATATTCAAATAGGAAGGCGCAGAACCATAAAATGTTCAAATGTATTCATTCCATTCGGTGTGGTGATGGTTTGGTTGTGATGGTCTGGTTGTGAGGGTTTGGTTGTGATGGTTTGGTTGTGAGGGTTTGGTTGTGGTGGTTTGGTTGTGATGGGTTGATTGTGGTGGTTTGGTTGTGAGGGTTTGGTTGTGATGGTTTGGTTGTGAGGGTTTGGTTGTGGTGGTTTGGTTGTGATGGTTTGGTTGTGATGTTTGGTTGTGACGGTTTGGTTGTGATGGTTTGGTTGTGAAGGGTTGATTGTGATGTTTGGTTGTAAATGGTTAATTGTGATGGTTTGGTTGTGATGGTTTGATTGTGATGGTTAGACTCTGTTTTTGGCCTGTAGATATGGTGATGCAGTGATGGAGTTGGATCATAGCATCGGTCAGATTCTGGCCCGGCTGGTCAGTCTCGGAATCGAGAACAACACAATGATGTTCTTCACCTCTGATAATGGAGCTGCAGTGACGTCTGGACCACTGCAAAGTAGGAAATCGTTTACACTTTACAACCTCCTGTGTTTTTTAAACACAAACCCCACATACACAAACAGCCTGAGGTATTTGCTATGCAGCTGAAGCTGTTTCTGAGTTTGTGATCTTCATCATCCTCAGGTGGCAGTAATGGTCCGTTTCTCTGTGGGAAGCAAACTACATTTGAGGGAGGCATGAGGGAACCAGCCATCGCCTGGTGGCCCAGCCGTATCCCTGCTGGAACAGTAAGAATCAAACCCTCCCTCAGCTTCACACTGTCTACACACACAACCTGTTACACTGTGTCCTAACCAGACACAATACCAGCAGCAAGAAGTGATGCATCAGATTAATGAGAAATGTTTTTTATTAAGTTTTGGTTTTTCACAGCATGTGTGAGCATGTCTCCAACATAACAGAACAGTTTCTGAAAAAATCACCAGTTCTTCTGTTTTCTGTATCTCGTTTAACAGTAAAATATCTAAACATTCATAAATCAAGATATATTTACAGTACTAATATAGTACGTCCTTTTGTGGCAAATATAATATAATGAGAGAAAAGCTTTTCATTGGCAAAAAGTTTTATACTTGTTTTAATAACAATTTGAAAACCTTTAAAAACCCGATTGATTTTTGTGAAAACTGAAAACTGTTTCCAAATATGGCAATTTTATCTGCTTCGAATTTCCTTATCGAAAAGATATTAGAACTGATGAACTTGAGATCTGTGTCTTCTGTCTTAAAATTTTGTGATGTTTCTCGTCTTCCTCCCTCTAACGGCTGTTTTTTTTGGGGGGGATGGAAGATGCCTCGTTTTCCCGATCCACGGAAGCTGGCGCTCCGCAAATGACTTTTAATTGCATTAGGGTCAGCTGTGACGCGGGGCTGTGGCGTGGGGGATTTTTGGAGGAGGGAGCGCGTGAGCCGCGCTAAGCCTGCCCCCGGCTCACATCTGAGGGGTGTGCGGGGCCCTGATAGCGCAGCGGAGAGGCGAGGAGAGGGGGATTGGGAGCGTCTTAAGCGGCTAATCTGTTTGTGTGTTTGCTGAGGTTGGATTGAGCTGTAATGAGGGCGCCTGTATCTGAATATTCCAGGCATGTCGGATAAAGGACAGAGAGAGAGACTGGGGCAGAGAGGAGAGAGTGCTGGGGTATGTGACTGGGACAGAAGCCGGTTCGGTGCCAGGTGTCTGGTCACTGCCAGAGTCGAATTAGCAGGTGTTTTTCCCTGTTAACGTTTGTCTCGCAGCTGCAGGCTGGATTCTGCACGGCCTGCTCCGCTCGCGGCCTGCGATACGGGGATCTGCTCTTGCGTTTCTCCTGTGGGGAGCAGTGATAGCCTTATTTTCTGTTTTAACCGTCTTCCTCTGTGGAAATGCTTGAAAGAATAGACGGATGGTGTTGTTAAAATGAGGTCATATCATCAAAAATCAGTCTGTCACTGATCTCTGGAAATAAACAAGTTCAGCGTCCTGTAAAAACGTTCCGTACCTTTCAGAGCTCAAAACGTCCTTCATACAGACATTTTGTGATGTAACAGAAGGAAAGCACAGCATCAGCGATGCAGCTCAGTTTTACACATTGTTGTCATATGAAATGTGTCACAAGTGTTGCTGTAGTTTTTTGACAGTCTTGTAGATCAGCTGAAACAGAAATCTGACGTTAAACTGTCAGAAAACACAGAAGAATAGAGAAAAAGAAGTTGGAAAATGATTGTGAAAAGCATAATTATCACAGTTCTTAGTCCAAGAAACCTTTATTAACATTACAGGTAAACCTCAGGGGACAAAAGATAGAATGATGTTCGATATGACTTCTTTATTAGACATGATGCAATAGTCATTATTCTGTAATCAGTCGTTCTTTTATTTGGCTGTGTTTTTAATAACTTAAATATCCTGAAGGTTCTTGTAATATGTTTGGCAGCGCAGTAATCATTATTTTCTGTTCTGATCTGGCAGTGAGCGCTGTGCTCTGATCCAAACCTCTTCATGTGCTGGAATGACAAAGAGAAGTGAGGTGAGACAGGATCGGATGTGAATTAAAGACACGTCTGCGTCGCTCTGCGCTCGTCACAATCCTGCTTGTGTTTATCAGTGTGAAAACACATTCGCTTTGATCAGACATTCTGACCTGTTTAACAAGTCCACTTCGTTATTTCAAGTCTGAACAGCAAAAAAACACCAAATCCAATTTGCACAAACCGGTTTCATAACGGCTGTGTGGACGCTCACATCATTACTAAAGCAACCAAAGTAGACATCCAGGATGTTAACTACACGGTCTGAACAAAACTAATCTGATCTCATTACTTGCACAGTAACAGTGTGAACAGTCAGTCCTGAAGATCGGATTCGAAAAGCGAATCGCATTTGTGCGCAGTGTGAACAGAGCGGCGGACTGAGCGCGCTCGAGGAAGCTGGTGAGGCTGCCGCTCCGATAACTACCGCCAACCCAAGACACTGGGAAATAGGGGAGATGAAGAAAAGAAAGAGGAAATGAAGGAGAGATAAAGAAACATTCACTTCAATTTCTCCAGCCTGTCGTTTTGTGCGCTCGCCGGATAAGAGCAGCTGGTGGTTGCGGCTAGTTACCTTTATTAATTGTTCTCTTTGATTTCTCCTTTTCCCCCGTGTATAAGTATGTACGTCTGTGTGTGTGTGAAGCGTCGGAGTGAAGATAATGGAATGTACTGGCTGTCTGACTGCGGTGGCAGGGAATTCTGGGAGGATGAAGTAGGCAGCGCGCGTGTGTGCGCAGGCGAAGCCGGCTGCTCCGAGCTGATAGCGCTGTATCTGATTGTGAGCGTGCCGTCTCCCTCAAAGGGCCGCTCAGGAGAGAATAGAATGGAAGATCAAGGATGACAGCGAAAAAATGGCATTTTATCGGAAAATAGTTCAAAGTTTATAAATAAAATAAAGCTTTTTTTGCAGCAGGACTGGGGAGGACAGATAAAGCAGCAGTTTCAGCCTCTGTCCCAGCTCTCTCTCACTCTCTCTCTCTTGCTTCACCGTCCTTTCTCTGCTTCCTAAACTGTTCTGCTCAGTGCAGATGTGCATTGTGCCACCCTGCAGGGTTTCATGTGTGGGGAAGGAAGGATGCAGTGTGTGTGTGTACATTGAAATGAGATGCAGCCCAAGTGAATGTATCATAGGTTACACTGGAGCGAGTTATGTTTAGACATTAGTGATAGACCAACATGTCAATATGAGATGATATTTGGTGACTTTGACATTATTGCTAGCTTGATGATTTTATTTCTCATTTGTTTAAAATCTGCTAACAGCCTTTTCAATATATAATGATTGTTTTCTGTTTCCACGTAGTTTTGAGTGAATTTTAAGGTACTTTTACATAATTCATAAATGAATATCTATTAGTATTTTTGCATTGTTTACATACTTTATTGGCATTAGGTTTTGGTATTATTAATAATCACAGGTGTCAAACTTTTTAGGCACTTTTTCAGATAGAAGTAGATGATTTATATGATCACACATGTTGTTGGTATAATGAGGAAAACAGGTTTAAATGCTGCTATTTTTTCACATGTCAGAAGGAATATTTTATCCTGCTTTCATCAGAACTGCCCCGTCCAAAGTTGTGAGTGACTGGATCAGTAGATCTGCGTGTACAGGTAACAGGATGAAACTCCTGTGACCTGTACACGCTCAGATCTACTGATCCAGTCCTGATCCACTCATTGTACAGAGTGATCACTTCTCATCTGTTGTTTTACTCTGTTATTGTTCTTCAGGTGAGTCATCAGCTCGCCAGTGTGATGGATCTCTTCACCACAAGTCTGGCTGTGGCCGGGCTCCGCCCCCCTGACGATCGCATCATTGATGGAATCGACCTGAGCCCCGCCCTCTTCAACAACTCACTGGTCAACAGGTGACATCACACCATGTGACCGATTATACACTCTGATTTACAAATGAGGAACTTTACAAAAAAAGCTACAGTATCTATAGAATCACTATGATTATTATGGCCAAAAGAATTCATGAGAACATTATTTTATTTTTTAATTTATTAATAAATAATGCTATCTGTCTAATTTGTCTTGGTTTATTTATACTGTCTTTGGCTTTGCTGATGTCATACAGTGTGTTGAGAGGTTCCACTGAACACATAATGGTCGTGAAGGCAGCCAGAGAGACTTAACACCAGATTCCCATTTCACACCCAACAGGCCCATCTTCTATTACCGTGGCAACCAGATGATGGCGGTGAGGATGGGGCAGTACAAAGCTCACTACTGGACCTGGAGCAACTCCTGGGAAGAGTTTAACAAGGTTCCTACATGACTGATGCTTGCAGAACAAACTCAAATTAATGATCCTAAATCATCCTGCACTGTTCGTGCTGCTATGAAATCGTTGTCCAATTGAAGAGAGGCGTGCTGTTACTTTTCTAAGCGATTGCACGAATAGTTTTTGTCTGACAGACAATGAAACGCCTCTGAGAGTGTAGATCTCATATTCTGTCATTTCTTGCATCTTGATGTAGTGGATTCCGCCTTCTAAAACGCACATTAGCGCGTTACTGTTATCACACAAACAATGCCTTACCAAATTGACTTGACGATAAGGAAGTAATGAATATTAATGGTGCTAATGGAGCAGGACCACTTTTGCGAACACGCTTCATCTGTCAGCGCGCAATTCCTGCGGCATCCCTCATCCTGCGAGCTGCGTTCTGTAAAGCCCTCGGGACGCGTCGCGCCGTCTCTCAAACGCGCCACACACGCGTTGTTTCCCATTAAAGTCGCAGTGCGCACACACGCGACCCCCGTCCGCCATCGGCACCGGCCACGGGCGTCTTCGGCGATTGCTAGGCTTTGTTTTATGCCCCATCGCTTGCTTAAATTGCTCTCTCCCGGACAGCCTCTGAATCAATAGCAGCTGCCTTTATCAGCTCATGTGAACTGAAGTGTAACTTCACACATAATGGCGACTGATTGCCTGTGAGCTGCAAATCGATGGTTCGAGGCCGTCGCTCGCGCCGAGGATGGAGAAGGGTGGATGCTGAGGTCTAGTCCTGATGGTTAATGTGTTTTCGGGAGGTTTCACCTGCTGCTTTTGAGTCGTGAGCAAATTCAGAAGTGTGTTTCACCCCCGGACCTCTCGGTGCAGCTCGGTTCGCGTGATCCCGAAGCTCGCGGCGTCATAATTGATTTAGATGATTCGCAGTTAACGATTTTAGGTTGTAAGAACGTTTCCATTAAGTAACAAAAATGTTATATTAAATGCACCAGGAAGGTTCAGAACGTCCAGTATTTAGTTATTACTTTTTATTCTGTAACGTTTCTAAAATGTTCTACTAACTTAAGAAGAACGTTATATAATTTGTATAAAGAACAACGTATATAATGTCATATAACAATAACTTAACATACGATGTATAACATTAGCAAACATTCAACTTTACTGCAAGAAAGTTTTTGATAACCTGAGAGAATTTTAGAGAACGTTAGCCAGCGTTCTGAGAACGTTCGTGGTTAGCCGGGTTATTACGGGTGACATCAGAGGATCTACATTAAACGTTTTGCACATATTTAGCCAGTGAGCCGTGCTGCACCGCTCTTAAAAACAAGGCGCTTTCGCCCTCTGGTTTGTTTCCTGTTAAACTCGCTCGAAGTGATGGCTTAATAGTATCGGTCGCTCGGGTGAAATCCTCTTGAAAGCCACACGGGCCAGCGAGGTGTGAAATGAGAAATTTCACAGTGTAAGTGCTTTGCATCCGACGGCCCTCTGCAGCTCACGTTTGAGAAATCATATGAAGTCTTTCACTGCGCGTTACCTCACCTGGAAGTTAAGACGCTGGAGAACTCTTCTCCTCAGTGACATCACCGGTTTCAGAGTGCTTTAGGATTAATGAAAGCTGAGCTGTGATTGGCAGCTGAGCTCGGGGAGGTGTGGCTCTTAGAAGCGTTATCACACAAAAGGGTTTGAAACCGTCTGGAGTGACACGCAGTAAATCAATGGACTTTTAAAGAGCTTATTTAGATACTGGAGATTTTTGTATTCAGTTGTATCTTCATCGACAGGGTCTGTGTTGTTACTGATGACCAGAGAAATTTAAATGTGAAACTTAAATATGTCAGTAATGGAAACCTTCCGGTCACGTACACTCAGAAACCGATAGGATGCTGATTGGTCAATACAACCGCGATAAAATACACAAATGTAATACCAGCTGTGACTCTGAACACTGTGTTTTACTGAAGAATTCACATGTGCTTTAACGCATATATAAGCTTCTCATTTCACACACTGAGGGACTGAATTATTTTCCAGTCATCGACAGCATCCTACACACACACAATACTTTAAGAATACTTTAAGAATACTTTAAGAATGAATGTTTTTGAAGTAACAAAAAATTTGAAGGCTTTTAGGACATTGTGCTTGCGTGATTCACCTCGAGTCTGTTTTTTTTTACTGTGCTAACCTGCGCTGTCTCGTCCTCTGCACACACACCCTCCCTCTCTGCATGAATAATGGAGAGGTGATGTTGCTCTTCTGCTCCTCAGGTGCAGACTGAAGCTTTCTCTCCAGTTCTTGTGGGATTCGGGCTGTTTCATGCCTGTGAGATCAGAGCGCACAGACGCTTCAAAAGACACAGAGCAAGTAGCAGGTCACATCTTAGGGGGCGTGTGTGTGTGTGTCTGCCTGGGTGACACGACACAATCTTTATAGAGTCACAGCTCTCTTAAAAATGACACACACACACACGTTGTAGAGAACATCTGAATACTTGGAGAGCACTCATTTGGGAAGCACTCGTCTTGCCTCCTGCTGAGTGTAACACTCATAAATAAAGCCCTGTGGTCGCTCTGCCAGGTAGAATTCACATTAGCCTCTAGCTATGAACAGAAAACACACACGTGCATCTTGAACCTTATTGGTCGTTCTGAAGTTGAAAGCTTTGAGGAGCGTAATGATGGCTTTTAGATGGAGTGATTGTAGTTGATGCTCTGGGCCTCAGTAGACTAGTGATGGATCACATGCATTTGCATGCAGGGCGCTCCAAAACACTGGAACTTCTAGAAGGTGTTTCTAGAGTTGTGCCCTTTTTTGCTCACGTGTTCTACGTTCCAGAAACACATTTTCGAGCTGTAATTGTTAAAATGACATCATGGCAACTCTGATTGGCCGATGCACACCTCTGAAACCTTCATTTCCAAGTCCTTTTCATGTCTTTAAGAGCACACCAAAAAATCTGGTTTTATTTAACTTTTATTTAAAAGTTTTATTTAACTTTTATTTAACTATTACATTACTAAGTACATTTAGTTTTTTGAAGGGCAGTCAAGGGAGAAAGCATCTTTACCCCCAGATGGGGTATTTATGGGGTATTTACCAGCAGGGGCTTTGATGTTCAGTCAGTTGCAGTAGCTGTTTATGTATCTTGAGTCTCTTCTGTGTGAGCTCTCATTGTTCTCACCATGTTTCCACACAGGGTATAAACTTCTGCCCTGGTCAGGAGGTGCCTGGTGTCACCACACACACACAAGAGGAGCACACCATGGAACCAATCATCTTCCACCTGGGGCGGGACCCTGGGGAGAGATACCCAATCAGGTAAGAGGTATTGATCAGTGACTAGCCAATAGCTAATATGATAGCTAATATAATGTTTTGAAACAGACACAAAACAATTTAGCACAATTGGTATTAGCAGCACAATAGGTTGTGGGTTTGAATCCCAGGGAACACACATACTGATCAAATGTATAGAGAGAATAAAAGCATCTGCCAGTTGCATAAATGTAAAACTGTAAATAGTTTTGCAGGCATCAGCTTGTTATTGTGATTAGTTCTGTTTGTTTCACTCAGATTAGCATCTGCTGTCGTTCTCACTCTCGTTGTTAATCTTTCTCATTTGTCATCATCTTTCTGTCTGTCTCTTTATCGGTCTTGCGGCCACACATGCACCTCTGTCTCTGTTTCTCACATGCATCGGGAGTTTGAGCGCTGTGTCAGAGAACATGCAGTATTCATTCATTGATGTGCATCAAAAAGCATGTTAATAAAAAATGCACGAGGGCTTGCGAGAGCGATGCTCCGCAACCAAAACACTTCTTAACTTTTTAAGTTTGCTGCGATGCCTGCCGACATGCGCATGCATCGAGCGATGCGAACGCACGCTCAAGAATCATTCACCCTCTTTTCCACCCATGCTTAACTTCATTCCTCTCCTGTCTCGCTGTTGTCGTTTTTATCTCTCTTTCTCTGAAAGAGAGAGAGAAAGTAATTAAACATTAATGGTGTTTTCATCTTCTCATCTCGAATGGCGCGGCAGCAGTGGAAGTTTCATCCAAACAAACAAAAAGAAAATCAATAGCTGTGTTGAGAGCTGAGCGCGGGTCGTCCGGCTCATAAAGGCTGTAGAACAGGTCGGGATGTTTCTGCTGTGAAGGTGCGTCAGGCCGGTGGCCATCTGCTCCTCACGCGCCCAGCTGTAGCGTCCAGCCCTCATTAATCTGTGTCTTCAGCTAAAGAGCCATTTAAGATGATGTAGAGTCTGTCGACTCATACCTGCAGCCGCACCGCAGACTGACAGCGCAGAGACACCTGCCGCTGCGACCCAGGCGCATCACAGCACTCACGCTGGGTCTGAATGCTTGAATCATATCCTGTTTTATAGATGATGTTAAAACTGTGTTTCTGGTTCACTGCACTCACTCTTAGCAATTTTTAATATATTTATAATACTGAATATAATAACAATATTATACAACAGCGCAGGTTTTGCGTTTGGTTTGTGAATAAAACAAACTAGTTAAGAGCTTTTAAATGATACGGGACACGACTGCGTGATTTTTTTCTGTTCCTGTTATAGAGATTATGATTTTTATACCATATTTTCATATTTCAAAAACCATGAAGTGAAGCACTTTTAATTTGTCCAAAAACGAAAATCAGTCAAACCACAAATATGCATCAGAAAGTTCAGATTCAAATCTTTTAAGCAAATTGTTGTTCTGAAGTAGATGTTTCTTTTTTTAAGCAATTTAAAGGGGTTAAAATACAAAAAGATTACAGGTGACCAGTATCAACCTAATATCAACCTGTTTATTATCAAATATGAGTGATTAGAGATTCGGTAAAGTTTTACCCATCCACCACCCTTCATCTGTGCATAAACACGCTGGTGAATTTGTAATCGAGATACAGATTCTGTGTGGGCCAGTGCTGCTGTGTTTTAGGGAAGTGGTTGTGTGTGTGTATGTACACAAGCAGGCCCTTGTGATGCTGAGCTCGTCTCCTGCCCTGTCCCTCTCGCCCGGCCGGGAGTTCTTACGGCCGCTCGTACCCGGGGCCGATGGAACAACAGCTCAGATCTCATCTGCAGCCGAAAAGCACCTCAGTCCTCAATCAATAGTCCTCCAGAACTGCTCAATTTCCACCGGGGGAGGGGGAGGGGGGAGGGAGAGGTATTTGATTGCCTCTTCAGCTCAATTCCCTCGTCTTGCTCCAACTGTGTGTGTGTGTGTGTGTGTGTTTGGCTCATTTTATTCATTCATTCAGTTATATTTGTTGGTGTTTGTACCGTGTGAATACTGATTTACTTTTGTTTTGTTGTGTCTCTGCACAGAGCATTCAGAAATACTGCATTACATGTGTGTGTGGGGGGGTTTAAACATGTAATTTACACGGACACAAATGTGTAATGTGTGTAATGTATGTAAATATGGTTTATGGTTCATAAACTACATCGCTTATAAAACATACTGTTAATGTAAAAATGACAAAAGTGTTCTGTGAGGGATAGGTTTAGGGTATAAAACCCATTACATCTGTGGAGAGTCCTTATGAACCACATATGTCACGTGTATGTGTGTGTGCGTGTGTGTGTGTGTTTGTTTGTGTGTTTGTGTGTGTGTGTGTGTGTGCTGGTGTGAATCAGTAATCAGTATGGTATCACACCTGAGCGATGCCCCTGCCCCCCCGGGTGTCATGCATTATAAATCAAAAGACTGTATTTGCATGCGTCGTTATTAATAATCACGCGTCTGCGGTCGCTGAGAGGAAACTCAGGATCAGAATAATGCTAATGAGCCATGCTGACTGTGGATTTTCTATTGTTTGTCTGGACTATAGGCATAAATAAACATGCTATTGTTAATTATTGATTTGGGACCCAGGGGCACAATACACAGGACATAAAGAGAAAACGTGGTGCGTTTGCAGGTTGTATCTTCACTGTCTGTCATGCCAGATCTTTCCCAATTGTGTGATCACATCAGGTGTTGAACCTCACAGAAGACAGAAACTCTGTTATTTTAAGCTGAGGTTTAGAATCAGACGCCCATCACACTCGCTCAGTTCAGAACAAGCTGTTTTTGATGAAGCTACAACTTCCTGTAATTGTCAGGTAGTTCTGAATCCTGATTGGCTGTTTCTGGTGTGTTTAATTGGTTGAGGTTAAACTTTGCACATCACAGTGGCCGTTAAGGGTCAGAGCAGAACAGAGCTGCAGTAATGCATGCAGAAATGTTTTGTAGTAGTCTTGGAGTAAAATGTTTTAATGGAGATTCTCTTGGGGGCTCAGTATAGTAATACAGAATTTTGTGTGGTTGTTGTTTTTTAAACTGTATTAATTACTGTTTCAATGTGAATCCTATAACATTTAATAGTATGAACACTTTACAAATGTAATCATATTTATTTTCACATTACACCAATGAGAATTGTGAAAGATGTGATTTTTTTTTTAACATGGTTAAAATTTCAAAATGCAGAGAAGTCCTAAAAGACTTTATTTTATTGAAGCAAAATATAATATCTTATAATGATTTGGACGGGTAAAATATGACCCAGACATTTTCTTGACCAATTTCCTGAGATTCATGAATTTGTTTTTCTCGCTGTCTGGATGTTGACACCAGCCATTGATTAAACAATATCATTTGACCACTAAGTAAAACCTGCTAACCGCTGATATAAAGTCCATCAGAACTAAAGTAATGTAACTGGGTGAATGGGCGTTTGGGGTGAAGGGTGTCGGACTGGGCTGAGTGTGGGCGGAACAGATGCTGGCGTGCCCGGTTCTCCCCCGGGAGGGCAGAAGTGTGGGGACTGGAGGTGTTCTTTGGACAGCGCCCGGGGTAATTACACTAATTGACACTTCACCCCTCGTGCACACACACTGTCCCCGGGGACCAATCAGAAGGCTGCTTTTGAGATCAGGGACGAGGCGGACACAGGTGCTGCCTGCCGTTGTATTCTGGGTGTAATTGCAGTGGTGATATTTGTTTGCGCGTGTTTCTCACACACACACACACACACACACACACATTCTCTGAAGAGTGTTAAACCTACAGGTTTTATTGAGAGCAGCGTTCCTTTGAAACCATCAGGGTCCCCGTGCACTACGCAGGGTGCAGCACGTGTCCAACACACATAATGAGACGACCGCGGCCGCTTCTGTGTTTAATGGTGGATTTGATTGTCTGTCACATATATTTCATGCATTATCTTTCAATAATCATGCATGAGTAAAGAATTCATTAAAACTATTTCATAATGAGCTCTGGGGTCAGACTGTAGTGATCGTTTTTAAATGCAGGTCATTTAGACAGTAACCCAACAGCACGTCTTTGTAATAGTTTAAAACTGGAGTGCTTCATAGCTGGATGAAGGAGTCATTTACTGTAAATTAACTGTAAAATCTGATGCCCATACCATATAAAGTGTCATGGTGCTGTCATGGTTTTTGGATTTACAGCAGAGGTACTATCGTGGGAGGTTTCAATTCCTTTAAGATGAAAGGTTTTCTTTTGATTTTTGTGGCGAAATATGGACATTTTAATGTATTTATCCAGTCATTCAATAACACCATAGTAAGTATCAAAGGACTGTAGTTTAACCATGTGATATGACCTGCACTGTGCTATAGTACCGCTATCATTGTCCTTAAAAGACACGTGGATCTATATCTTGTGTCCATGCTGTTTAAGTACCTTATTCTCTCTTGTTTCCTGTCAGTGTCCTGTCTCTGGAATACCGGGATGTTTTCCGACAGCTGACAGCTGTGGTGCAGCAACATCAGAAGGATTTGATTCCAGGAATGCCGCAGCTCAACATGTGTGACTTTGCCGTCATGGTGAGATGATGATTATTCTGTTGATGCTGCGGATCTGATCTAACATCAGGTCCATGTTTTGGTTTATTATCATGAGCAGTGAGCTTTGAAACCACATTATGAAGTTCAGTCTTAACTTTGACATTAAAGCTGCAATCTGTCACTCTGCCTCTCTACTGCCATCCCTGTTTGAAACTTAAAATTGCAGGTTACTTTTCATTAAAATAGTGTTTTTATGTGTTTTTTATTATGTGCTGAAATCAAGTGAAGCTAAATTATTATTATAAAGTGTTGTGAATCGGGGGAAAGGTAGGGAAATCATGTTAAACACTGATCAGTTATGTACTTGCTCAGCAACAAAAAAAGATTGCAGCTTCAAATATTGTAACAAAATAGTGCAAATCACAAATTGTATTTTTATATATGGACATATGTGCATTATATGTTTGTTAGTCATGTTTGGATGTTGTACTTCTGTGTGATCATACGCGTTTCTTATTTATTATATATATTATTTTTATTATATTAAATATGTAATCATTTTAAATATCTGTTTATATAAAGCTATTATTTTAATACATAATGTTTTTGAATATATATTTTTAAACTTGACTAATAACTTTTTTTTATTTGTTAGTTATCATTGTACGAGTCTTAAAGAGTTGTGTTGTTTTGGAGTGGCATTATAAAAGAGTCGGTGAAGCAACAGTGCCCTCAAGCGTTCATTTATGGTATCAACAATCAGTGTCATTGTACAATAACAGAGGTTTTGAATGAAGAGTCAGTAGTTTGTGTGCTTGTGTTTCTCTGTCAGAACTGGAGTCCTGCGGGCTGTGAGCTGCTGGACAAATGCCTTAAACCGCCGGAGTCAAAACCATGGAAGTGTGACTGGCCACATTAATGTTTACATTAAACCCACAGGAACTGTGACTCATCCCCGCTTCATACCCCAGCCCAAAACAAGGGGATCGTTTTTATAGAGAGAGAATTATGTCGGTGAAGATCGTTAATATTTTTTGGCTTTGTGACATTTTTTTCCTGACAATTAAGCACATTTCTCTATTACTTTCCACATCATAAAACTGAAGTTGTTTTCGAATTACATCACATTGGATGTTAAATTGCAATAGTTTAGTATTATATTTAATTGTTTCTCTAAATGTTTGCAGAATGTTGTACTTAGTTTTTTTTAATACCTTATAAATCTTCATTTATAAAAACATTTGCAATAAGATAACTGGCTGAATTTTATGAAACCGTCAATAAAGACTTTTATTAAAAAACATGATGTGGGATTTGAATTTGTCTCAATGGAGAAACAAACTCCACCTGTGGTGACGCCAGGCAGTGACGTCACGCTCCAGGAAGCGCGTGCTATTGGCGGACGTGAGCACGTGGATGTCTTCCTGTCCCGCAGTCCAAAGATTCGCCCGTGAATCATGGCAGAGAAACGGGATCTGATCGTCCAGTGCGTAAGAACTTTCCACGATTTTCCCACCAAAGGAATTCCGTTCAAGTGAGTACAGTATACTGATATAATACTGGGAAAATTGAGCGTTTGAGTTGCATTTAGCTGCAGCTGAGCGCAGTGTAGAATAGCAGGACATGCGCGGGAGCAGAACTGTCAGGAATACGTGTAGTTTCAGTTTTAAATGCAGTTTATTTTCCCTGCAGGGATATATGTCCGATCATGAAGAACCCAAAGGCTCTGGCTGCTGTGATAGATCTGTTTGAAGAACATGTCAGACTCACGTACCCTCAGGTGGATCTTATACTGGGTAAGAGTTTCATACGTGTAGCTTACACGTTACAAGGGTCAAAGCTGCAAAACGTCTGGGAGCAGTGTTTTATTTATTTTAAATAAAACATTTATTCATTTGATTTTTGGACACTGATTTAATCTTTAAATGCAGGGTAGTTTGTTTTGTTCCGAATGTTTTGTTCCATTTTGGTCCGAATGAAATAATAACACAAGGCTTTATTTAAAAAAAAAAGCGTTTTGTTTTAGTTTATTGATATTTATGATGAAGTTTAATGTTGAATCAAGTTGTATTGTAATACTGATGTTTCCCGTGTTTTCTCCTCTAGGACTTGATGCACGAGGGTTTTTATTTGGACCACTGTTGGCACAGAGGTTGGGAATAGGGTTTGCTCCCATCAGGAAGAAAGGAAAGCTGCCCGGACCTACATTATCAGTAGCTTACAGTCTGGAATATGGCAAGGTGAAGCTCTTCAATACAACGTCTGTTTATAAAGTCTTTAAACACGAGTCTCTGTTCATGATTTAACAGCTGTGTTTTTTAGGCTGAAGCGGAGATGCAGGAAGATGCCGTATCTGCAGGACAGAAGGTCTTGATCGTAGACGACCTACTGGCCACAGGAGGTGATTGTGTTTCTCCACTTGTTTGTCCTGACTTAAAACTTTAACTGTTTAGTGTTGACTGTAATAATCTAAGTTTTGTGGATGCAGAGATGATCAGAACTTCATTAGATCTGTGAAGCTCTGTTTCCTCTCTGTGTTTTGCTATTGCAGAGGGTTAACTGTTATTAATATTATTATTGTCTATTAATATTTCAATTTGTGTGACTTACAAGAATGATGTAAGCAGATACATAAACATGCTGTGTTAACCAATGACTGAAGGGCATTTGTGGGGACAGTGGCCAGATCAAAGGATGTGATGTTGTAATTACACTGTGATATTTGACTGTAGCAGTTAATGAGTGAGATGGTGTTTCTTCAGGAACCCTGTATGCAGCATGTGAGCTGGTCAAACAGCGGCAGGCCGAGATTTTGGGCTGTTTGGTGGTCATAGAGCTCAAGTACCTTAATGGAGCCGACAAGCTGAAATCTACCCCAGTGTTTTCTATAATGCAATACTGAGAGCGTCTGAGAACTGTTATTCAAATTTTACTTGACATTCTTTTCAGAAAGAATTACAGTTGAATATATGAAGAGTAACTTTAAATGCATTCTATTCCAGTTGTACATTAAGTGTAAATTCAGTCATTTCCAGATAAACAATACTTAATACTTCTTGGGTTGAATTTGTCTTAACTGTAAGAAATGTGTTAATTTATGCAGCCAATATGGCTTTCTGAAAACATAGTATTTTTGTGATCGTAGACTGCAGCTCATCAAACAATGAATGCAAAAGAGATGCAAAGCTACTAAGCTGCCTTGTTTACAAAATCAAACTGTTATTTGTAATATAAAACAAGTTTTACTTTTGTTTGCATTAACTTTTTTGTTTATTGTACATTTGGAAACATGCTGATGAACTACATTATCTTAAGGAATCAGGTTTCAGTTATGTTTTTGTAGATCTCTCCATTTATAGCAATTTTTACTGTTGCAAGGAAAACTGTCGCAATCTCAAACAACAGAACAATCTTCAATAAAAACACAGTGACCATTAAACTTTAAAAGCGGTCTCTTATAAAATGCTTGAAGTAAAGTGACACCCAGTTCTTCAGGTTTAAAGTTTAAATCATCCAGAATGAAATATTGCACAGTTTGATTTCAGGTGGTTGTCCTCAGAGTCGCTCCTCTTCTCTGATCTTCTGCTTCAGTTTCTCCAGCACTATGTTCAGATCCAGCGTCCTGTTTAACTTCAAGTACACATCCTTTCTGATTGGATGCAGCGTCAGCCAATCAGGTGTCAGCTCGGCCAGCAGACGAAGGTGCTTCTCCATTTCATCTAAAATAAGAAGAATGTTTAGACAAACTAATTCATGAAACACAAGAGCACTGCAGACACAATGCTCTGCCAAAATTAGGTACAGCAGCATCACGTAACCTTTGCAAAGAAGGCAATCCCACAATGCATTGCAACGGTATACATATCTGTTAATACTTTAAGAAAATGTTAGTTAAAATCATATTACAAGTACTGTATAGTTCAGGCAATGTACGCTATGCATTTTATGCAGCATGTCAACGTGAAATATGGAGCTACTTGTGCTCTTTACACCAGGTTTTAGAATGGGTATGTAGTGTGGGGCAGGACCCACTACTAACCAGCACTAAGAGGGGAACGGTAGCTGGAGATCATTCGATTGCAGGTGAGCTCCATGATAAGAGCTGGTTTCTTCTCTGCCACAAACACATTTCTCAGGATCCGGGCCATCTCTGCCAGCCGTGACATCATGGACAGACGCTCCTCATGCTGCGGGTTCCGCGTCATGGCGGCGTGAAGCTTCTGAGCCTCTTTAGCACGAATCTAAGAGGAGGAAATTCATCTGATCAACATATTACACCCTTCATCCTGTAGCTCAACTTATCGGAGCACAGAGTTAGCAGCACAAAGGCTGTGGGTTTGATTCCCAGGAAACACACATACTGATCAAATATACAGCTTGGATACACTGCGAGTTGCTTTGGTAAATGTGTTTGCTAAATTACATGTAACGTCTGTTTAGTATTAAACAAATGACAATGTGTAGAGCTGCTTTTACTCACTCTCTCCAGTAGTGACTGAGAAACCCCTTTGAGGGCACTGGGGGTTTCTGTGGGGGTCACGACAGGTTTCGCTGCTGCCACTGGTTCTTTGACACATGCGCTCTCTGCTGTTTTCAACGCCATGTTAGCCAAAGCTTTCTCCATCTACAACAAACAATGCACTCCTTATGCGTGTTCATATTTAATACACAAATTATAGTAGTTCCGCATGGATGAGGGCGATGTGTTCACCTTTGGTGTCATGAGCGCACGAGCTTTATCCAGCACCTCCTGAGCAGTGGTCAGCTTCTCTGTGTGGGGGGGCTGAGGCAGGTCACCGGGCTGAATGTCGGCAACCTCGTCCACGTTGAATCTCGGATGCCAGCGGGTGAGTTTATCATCCGGCACAACAACAGGAGGGTTTAATGAAGCCAAGAAAACCTGGACCAATCAGACATCAGAATACACATCAACAAACTCTCCAAAACCTTCCAGCATTCTCACCCTGCGTTTAATACTGCACTCACCTTGTGGTGTCCCTTCACAATCTCAACCAGCTTTTGATGAAAAACGTGTCGTCTTTCCAAAAGTCGAGATGCGGACAACATCGGCCGAGTACCTTTAAACTCTGAGAAAGGAAACATGCTTTTAAGAGACAATCACCTGTAATCATTAAAATGAGTTTTCATGCTGAATCATGGGTAAAAAGACGATTGGTCTTAAATAGTTTAGAAATCTTCTGACCTTCTTCAATGACTGGTTCCACAGTGAGCTGGAAGCTGGATCTCTTCACACTGGCACTGAAACCGGGAATGTTTTTCTCCTGGCGGAAGGTATAGGCAGACGGATACACAGCCTTTATCTGCGCCAGGTGGCTTTCTTCAAAACGCCTGTAAAGACAAACGATCATTATCATCACCACTGTAATCAGACTCGACATTGTTTCCAGATGGATTCTCTTTAGGTCTCTTACTTGCGCATCATGTCTTGAACCCCATGCTTGATCTTTGCAAATGTGACGGTCTCCGAGCGGTTGAAGAGCATGCCGACGATGGTCTCCAGACTGCGAAACATCTCAGCCAGAACTTTGTATTTGTAAGGCAGGGTGAGACCGGGCGGCACATCCTGAGCTAGTGTGTGGTAGCGCTGATATGCTGGAAGTTTCTCTCTGAAAAAAACAAAAATACTTATATTACTTGTCACGTGACTGACAAGATTAAGTTTTTGCATTCATGTAAAGCAAACCATGTCTTAAAGGGACACTCCACCCAAAAATATCCATGTTGGCTGTTCTCACTCATGTGGATGTTTATATTCAAATATGCTGTATAGATTTCCAAATATGCTCAAATCATTAATCGTTTACCATCACACAAATATCTTATGGAGCCAAATAATTTAACTGGAATCACGTGGATTATGTCTATGATAGACATTCACTTTTCGGACCTTCAAAATCTCAGGCACCATTCACTGACACTTTAAAGCTGGGACGAGCCAGGATATTTAATATAACTCCAATTTTATTCAGCTAAAAATCAGTCAGTTAACTTTTGCACAACTCACTTTTGCTCTGGATCTTCTGGCTGTGCTACAGCTTCTTTAGCTTCCTCAGCCACTCGCGCAGTCTTTCTCTGCTGAACTTTAGCAGAGATCTCCCGGGCGGCATCGAGACGGGCTTTCAGCTCAGCTAGTGTCTTCACGGGAGCAGCTGATGGAGTCGTCACCCGTTCAGACTGTCCCTTCAGTTTCTGCAGCCTGGACTTCAACGCCGCCACATCGTCTTTTGAAAACGTTTTCTGAAAGAACAAAGAAACTCCATCGATGATGTAAACAGAACCACCAGGAGCTTCCAGCACAGGTGTGAAGGACGTTACCTTGCTCCTAGTCGTCCGCTTGGACCTATCATCTTCTATTGTCTTGTTTACAGGGGAGCTATGGGCATTATGAATATCAGCATTTTTGGATTCTTTGATGATGGTTTGAGGGCCCTGTGAGGAGCTGCTGGCCATCAGATTACAGCTCTACAGTAACAAACAGCTCAGGGTTAGACAACCACTCCACATCATCTCCAGATATCACTGACTGATGCGGTTAAAGGTTTAGTTCACCCCAAAATAAATGTCTTCCATCATTTACTCGCCCTCATGTCATTCCAAACCCATTTGACCAGTTTTTTCTATCGTGGACGACAAAAGGAGATATTGAGAAATGTTTCGGTGGTTTTCAATTCCATACAGTGTTAGTC
Organism: Botia almorhae; assembly: GCA_036877575.1. Classification (NCBI taxonomy): domain Eukaryota; kingdom Metazoa; phylum Chordata; class Actinopteri; order Cypriniformes; family Botiidae; genus Botia; species Botia almorhae. The sequence continues at coordinate 27,186 of JAZGTJ010000433.1, read as the reverse complement.
AATGGTTTTGGTTACCCCCTCAATCTAAAATATCTCCTTTTGTGTTCCTCAGAAGAAAAACAGGTCATATAGATTTGGAATGACATGGAAGTAAATGATGGAAGATTCATTTTTGGGTTAACTAGCTCTTTAATGTTTGACTCTTTACTGGTGGAGTTTGTTTTTACATGCACTCATGGACGAAGAGAACATGTACTTTAATAAAATATCTTAGTTTAAATCTAACTAGCCGTGCATCTTTGATAAAGCAAATATCGTTTAAGGATTATGCTTTGAAATGCATTTCATTTCGCTGCATATTCGTGATCTTATTTACCTTCTCTGTGCCATCATTTAACAAATCAAGTTTCTTTCTGGCGCTCCTCTGACCGCGGCTCTCTTCTGAGACCGCGCCGGGCTTCTGGGTCGTTGTTTGGAGTCGCTGGCGTTTCTTGGCGCTGCTGTGAAGTTCTGCTGTGGACGGGAACGCCGCCGAACACAAGTCGAACTCCGCAGAGCTCCGTTTAGGAGTCCGGGGACTCGCTGTCACATGCACATCCCGTGAATCCGGTACAGCATCTACGGTTTCTGATGATAACGCCTCGTCGATGACTTTAAGGAACTCCTGCTGTTCCGGCGACGCGAGCGTCCGCGTCGTGCTGCGCGAAGAGCGCACGGCTCTGGACGAGGTCTTCGGTTTAGTGATCGCCGCAGATGCCACAACATTTTCGGCCACTTTTTGACCCTTGGATCGTAAAGAGCGGCCGCCGCTTCCCTTCTTACTCTGCGCAAAATAATCGGTAACCCGAGCTTGAGCCATACCGCAGTGTGAATGGAGACGCGTCTGTTGTTCACCCACCGGAACTGCGTTTACGGTCTCTTCCTAGATGAGTTTCGCGGGAAAGCGGACCACGTGACTTATGTAGGCGGAATGGAGTTATAACCACGCCCCCTGCGTCCCTGGCCCTTCGCTGATCAAACAAACACCCAATTCGCGGTATCAGCTGTGGGGTAAAACTGATCATGTTTAGCCCGCTGATTAGATGAATGACTTTAGTCTTTTATCATTTTAGCAGCCCCCCTCTTTCAGTTTATGTATTTGTGAAATTGCACTTGATAGAAAGACCGAAACTTCTCGGCTTTACACTACCGTTCAGTACGATGATGGGATGTTTCTGCTCTTGTACTGTAAAACTAAGAATAAGCAAATTAAAACCCGGACTCATTCATCAACACACACAACAACCTGCAAAGTGAAATGATGGACCATATAAACAGTAAATAGAAACTCGGCTGTAATATGTAGGCTAAGATACAATATTGAACTACCACTAGAGGGAGCCAATGTAAACAGGATAGTAAACAGCATGTCAGACACCCTTGCTCGGGAAAATGAATAAAAATCTATTTATGGATTAATTGTTAAACGTATTCTATGTATATTTTTTGAAAGAAAGGCACGTCTTATGACAACATATACGCGTATTGACTCGCAAGTCATGGCCTCAGTGGCGCTTTAAACAAGTAAAATGTGCAAGTGAATAGGTGAAATAAAATACAGAAATTTATCAGTATTGTTACCGCGTGTTTTAATTTTTAATTTATGTTTTATTAACAGCGTTTCAAACGTTATGAAAACAATGTGGTTAACGCAACGTAAACATTATGTCTGTGGTTTTATTCAGCGGGTGATTGTGATAGTTAACTTAGTTTCCAGTGTGTATCTCTTGACTTACAGGTCGATGAGAGACTACAGGCCTCATAAACAATAACGAAAAGTTAGGATAACTGTTCTGTACTCTCGTTATAACGTAAAAGAAAGGGGCCATAAATCTCGTTGGGTGTCACGCCGTACGGTGCGCTGTACAGCACGCGTCGCGTTCCTCCGCGTGAGTGACGCTCGGTGCTGGCACTGAAGTTTAGGTGTCGTCAGGGTGGGAGTTTCTTCAACTGTTCGCGCTGCAATCGCTCGAAACTCTCCTCAGGAGTTTACTGACACCGCGTAACGCTTTGTGGATGTATTTATATTAAACCGGAGCAGATTCGTTAACAGCCCGCGGACTCCGAAAACGACCGTAGCGCGTTTAAGGACCGTCGCGTCGGTGAATCACATTTTCCATGAAAACGCTCAATGAGGAATCGAGTCTGACGAAGCGGCGCTGAAGTTTTCAGGCGAAACAACCGCGGCGTCTCTACGCGTTATTCCTCCGTCTTTAAATAAAAAACGCCTCTATATATAGGCTTTGAGTGATCTTAAGTTAGCGTTCGCGTTGTAATGTTTTAGTCGCGCTGTTTGTAATGTTTAAAAGACAGCCAGAATAAACCGAAAGGCGCTGTTCACGCCATGTAGCTTTTCTGAGATGTTTTTTGGATAGAGATGGTGTAGTGGCGTAGTGGTGTGGATGTGCCGCTCTATCATGGAGCTCCAGGTGTTGTGCGCGCTGATCTACTGCTGTCTGCTGCCCGTCTGCTTACTGGCAGGTAAGAACTTCCCCAAGTCTCTAAAACAACGTACGGTCCACATCCGCAGAATATACATGGTTATGTGACCGAGAGCTCACTGTTTAATCCAAAACCTTTACAAAAAGCTATTCTCGCTTCTTTCTCAGTTTATTAAGTATGTTTGTGAACTGTCCCCCCTTCCCAAGGGAAAACGTTTGAATCTGCCTACAACACACTATCTAGTCACAGTTAGAGCCATAATAGAGATTTTCATATTTTTTAATAAATATTTACAACGTTTTGCTCTTTGCATACAGTGTAACAGCTTTCCGACTAATGCATGTGACCCAGCAGTGTCTAGCCTGCTCTTGGGATGTTGACAAATAACACTGGCTTTGACTTTATAGACTACGTGAATGTAGACTAAACGTATATATTTAAGGGAAATTGTATGTTTTGTCACCGTTCTAATCACATTTAAACTTTTATATTGCTGTATAGTTCACTTAAAATACATTAGTGGCATGCGTATAAACAAGTGGTTTCTCAATGGAAATGAGGTCATAAGCTGCAGGTTTGACAAGTACACAAGAATAATGAAAAGCTTGCTGAAGTAGATTTAGAGGGAGTAAAGGCTGTCACACTGCAGGAGACTGCTTGACGTGTCGTGTCAGGTTGACTAATTGTTTTTCTCTTGATCATCAGCTGTAGTAAGATGGAGATCTCTCTGAGAATGAGGGTCATTGAGGTAACTTGTCCTGCTGAGACGAGTGAGCTCACCTCATTCATCAGGTGTTTGTTTAACAGACACGCCCGAACAGCGCATTTCCTCTGAGCCTAAAGTTAGTCAAGGATGCATTTCTGCTGCGCCTGCTGCAGCTCCTCACAGCTGTGTTCTGTCTCAGATCTGTTCTGTCTTCTCCCACTCTTCCTTCTTTCGGAGTAATTTCCTTTTATTCTTACTCTGAGTGTCAAGTGCTCACTTTATCATATTTAATGTTTTTAAACCTCACCTCCCACGCGGTCTAATTATGGGCTTTTCACACTTGAAATTGTTAATCCAGTGTCATTTTTAACCCTGGGTTAATGTAATCCTGTTCTGTGATTCATGCCCTTCATACTGCACAGTGGGTTCAAATGATTTAATCTATTTAGCAGACTTCCTACAGACTGAATTTTCTATAGGACTTTATCCCGTTATTAAGGCAGTTTCTGATTGGTTGTCTGTAGCACCTCATTAGCATAACAATTCAGGGTTAGCCCTGCAGAAACGGCCCAATCCTGCCATGCAGGGGGCTTTCTAAACCAGGGTTATGAAACAACATAACAAACTCCCATTTGGAATGATACACTGTTTATCCCAGAATTTAAAATAACTTTAATTTTGGGGTTCAGAAGACATTATCCCAGGCAAAAGTGTGAAATGCTTTTATAGTGTGTTCCGCTCTCTGTTTGCCATAGACCGAATAGGCACTTTTTCCATATTCAACATTTCCCTCCTCCAATTGAGTGGAAAACACATGGGAATGTTGGCAGGAATCCGGACATGTATAGAACATACAAGACTGTGCGTCGCAGGTACAGTTAGCCAGCCGTGCTTTCAGTTGACAGGATGTAGTTTGAACATGTGGTTTCTCAGCTCATGTGAGACTCGTGGCACACAGGAAGAACTGAGACTGCAGTGTGCGCCTCGAGGTCTTCTCAAGATCACGCATGCGGTCAGCCAGACCCGCTGAGTTCTCCACGTGCTTTTCTATTGCGGATGTCCGACGTCTCCCGTGCACATAAACATTCACTGTTTATAAACGAGGAGCTAAACTCAAACGGGCTTCTTTTGTCTCATGTTTATTGCATGTTTTTCACTTGAACTGTAAAGTGGTTCGACCACATGACACTGGTGTGCTAGCAGCATGAGTTGTCGCGGTAATCGGCCTGCCGTCACTGTACGAAGGGCCACGCCTCTCCAGGGAGAGAAGCATGCCCACCGCTGGACTGAGGCTGGAAAGTGTGCTTCACCAAACGAACACAACCGCTCAGTTTGGACCTTGAACACTCACTCACGGGAACAAGAGTGTTTTACAGTCACATCTAAGAGCAAGAAGGAATTTCTGCACCATAATCAACTTCTCATCCAGAGACAATAGAGTTTTTAGACAGAAAACACAAATGAATTGGAAAAAATGTATGATGTACTTATTCTTTTTAAATAAAAAAAAAGAATGTGTTCCTGTAGCTCAGTTGGCAGAGCAGTGTGTTAGCAGCGCAAAGGTTGTGGGTTCGATTCCCAGGGAAGCACATGTACTTTGGATAAGAGCATCTGCCAAATGCATAAATGTAAATGTAAATATCCAGCGATCATAAAATAAAAAAAAGGTCTGATTTCACAGGAAATGTAAATTTGGCTTCGGTTGACCTTAACGTATGTAACAAAAAGTTTGTAAAGTAACCTGCAATTTTATGTTTCAAAGAGAGAGGCAAAAGTTACGGATTGCAGCTTTAAAGGTAGCATTAGATGATACCGTGCTAAAGTACATTAGGTGTAAATTGTGGCTTTCAGTTGTCAGATTTATACCTGTTGGGTTTAATTAGTTGGAGGGTTAACCACAAAAATATATTGCCTTACGTAGCTAATCCGCTTGTGTGCGCACACCCAAATTTTCTCTTTCTCCGTCGTATGTTATAAGAGTTCAGTTTAGTTCACGTTCCCAAAACCACGCTAAAGTGCTTCTCACCGCTGTCAGCGTATCAGCGCAGACAAACTTTCTTCTGTACCGAGCTCAGCAGCTTTGCGGTTCGTCTTCTTTAACAATTCATAATGTTTCAGATTTGTGTAGCTCCAGGGGAAGCATTTGAGAGATCTTTAGTCTCTATAAAAGGGCTGTTTGTGACCAGACCAGAGCCAATGATCTTGATATACCTGCTGATTTACTTAGAAGCGATGGAGCGCCGTGACTCTGCAGTTACACTTGTCAAAACATGTTTGTGTTTGTGTGTTTTATCTGTGCAGTTGCCTGGAAAAACACACAGTCAGCTGGCGTGTAATTTGTTTCCGCTCGATGAAATTTGTTTGTGTGAATCTGACATGAACATATTTCGTAAATTCACGCCAGCATTATATAATTGTTCAAAATGATAAAAAACATTATACATAATCAATGGTGTCATAAAAAAATCGCATGAAAAAATGAAGCTGTTTTCTTCAGGCTGTTTTTTTGTATTGTGACATAATTTTCATAATAATTACACTAATTTAGCCCCGGAAACACCAGAAAAGTGACCGTAGTTTAGGTTCGTTAAACACTGGACCAAGAAACTAAATATTGCAAATTAACAATTAAAGATTTTGGCTGATGTTTTTCATTCAGTGCACAGATCATGAATATGATGAAACGTTGGATTAACGTTGGGGATGTGTTGTCATATTTGTTTTTGCCTCTCTTTGGTGTTTATCATTTGCTGATGTAATCAATTGTCTGATTAATGAGATGATCCAGAAATGATCCAGATCAAGAGAAGTGATTCAATCATTTGTCTGCGTTTGGTCTCATCTGACGTTTACACTTCACAAAAGTCAAGTATGTGTTTATTGGTGCTAATCAGTGGAGGTGTGATGAAGGAGAACAGAGTGTGAAATGTCTCCTCCATGGTCAATGTAGCACAGAGAGATTCTGATTATAGTAACGTGACCACATGTCGCTGTTTTAGCCGCAATGAAACACTGTTTTTAACTTGCACTGAACATAGCTGTATAATAAGTAATACATGTGTTCTGTGATTGTGTAACTTTCTGAAACATTTTTACTTTCAGTATGAACAGATAGTCATTCTTACTGGAATTACTTGTTGTGTCTTGTTGGGACATGATGTAAGTAAGGGTGGCTTACAGATCAGTGTCTGTTTGGAGCTGGGTTGTTAGCCGAGATACTAATCATAGATAAATTGAAAATAAAATCTTTGTGTGTCAAGCCTGTGATCTGTTCCAGAAATGCTTTGTGTTATGCTGGTTGAAAGACTCTTCGCATCCTGATAGCATCACTAAGTGAAGTGTGTAAGGCGCAGAACCGTTAAATGTTCATCCAATCATTGCATTCAGTCCGAATGCAGTGATAGGATGTCCTAACTGCCTGTCAAACCGTGTGTTCGCATACTTCTGCACACTATTGGAGGGGGCGTGGCTTTGGAGATCACTACCTTTAACAGAGCAGGAATGCTGTTTCTGATGTCAGAAATATCACCTCGCAGCCGTGCACACTGATAAAGCCCCCTGACTGGGCAGTTTGTTTTATTGTCCCTGACTAGGACACAACTGCAGCCCAGTGGGCTACTGCTGCTACTGTCAGGTCATTGGAAAACTGTCAGTTTTTCCATCAAAACAGGATGCAGGTCATGTTTGAGGAGTGTTGTGGCCCGGGCTTCCAGAAACAATTGAAAAGGTCATATGGTTGAAGACCCATTGTTACGTGTGTGTGTGCGTGTGTGTGTGATTTTTACACAAGAATTTTAAAGGAATGAAGTCTGGTTTTCATTTGGTCTCTGGTCTTGCATGGGAACACACACAATTGTTTGTTTCCTTTACCTGTGTGCAAGACTTCCCAAACACTAACACACTCTGAAATACTTTCAGTGTCTCTGGAGCACGGATACACCCATGATTATTTTATTAAAGCTGCAAATGTCACCTTTATGGGTTAAAAATAAGCAGTTGAGCAACTAAATAACAGATTAGTAAATAACAGATCAGTAAATAACAGATCAAACTGATTTCATTATCTTACCCAGATTCCCAACGGTAAGTTTATAATGATGATTTGTAATTTGAGCTGGCAGGACTGGTTTCATAGGAAATGTCGGTTTGGCTTCATTTGACTTCAACATACGTAAAGAAAAGTATGTGAAGTAACCTGCAAATTTTATGTTTCAAACAGAGATGGTGGTAGAGAGGCGAAAGTTATGATTGCTGCTTTAATTAAACTCTTGATGTTATGTTTAAGAGAGGATGTAGGATCTGTGTCATTATTAGTCCAGTAAAACGTTCTTTGAGATACTGGGTGTTCAGATCAAGTCAGAGATTAGAACATTCTCTCGTGGTTTGTTTATTGGCCAGTGATTTGTGTAGTATACACTAGGGGCTCCAAAGACTAGTCGTTTAGTTCTGCTGCTTGGGTTTAGTCTAGTTGAGTCTTGTTGTGAATGACTTCAGTGGTGTTTGTGGTAAACACAGCAGCAAGCGCAAAAGCAAAATTCCTCAATCCACAAACTGCGTCACTAGCTGGACAATAGCTTGTTTAGTGACCTGTGATGGACAGATATATAGTAGTGGGGTGTGTGTTCATGGTTTGCAGTGTGTTCACTCACTACTCCAGTGTGTGTGCACTAACTGTATGGATTAAACGCAGAGGACAAATTCCAAGTATGGCTCACCATACTTGGCCAGCATGTCTCTTCACACTTCACTAGGTTAAAGAGGGTGTGCATCTGTGTACTTTTACTTCACCCCTAGAACATTGTCAGATCAAATGATGAATCAAGAATGGCATGCTGACATCACTTCCTTTGCATTCGTCAGCACAATGAATTGTGGGTTTAAGTGTCCACCACAGCAAGTTCTGGCTATAATACAAATGTACAAAATGTACATTTTGGGAAATGTAGTAGGTCAAGTGATTCATGATTCTGGATCACATTTACACACAGTACTCTACGCAGTATGCATACAAGTAGTGTGCCATTTGGAACATACCCAGTAAACTAGGTGTGTTTAAAATTATTTACTCATATTTTGTAGACCTGAAGCTAAATATAATTACTGTTGATAGGTGGAGGTGATAAATTTAGACATTCTTTATATCAGGTATGCAGCGTTTTCTCCTATAACTGTTTATCCTCATAAATACAGTATTATAATAATACATCACAGTTAGCGTGCTCATTTTTTCTCTCTCTCACTCTAAGCGTTTTCCTGTGGGGCATATTCTGCCAAGACGTGTCTGGCTGAAAATATAAACGGAGCTTTTGCCTGGTCTGTAATTAACGTCTGAGAGCTTGTGGCAGTGTTTCTTAGCCTGACAGAGACTTTAAAAAGGGCCTTTTCTGTTTTGGGAAGTGAAAGTTGGTCTGCGGTGCTTTTCAAAAATGTAATTGAAGCTGATGAGAAAGCAGCTCAGCCCAAACGTTCATGTGTGTCTGGAAATGACGGCTTCTGTTTTTAGCTGCAGTTTGCCAGAATACCTTTAGATCTATTAAATCTGTTCTTATTTTTAACTCGCAGGTAGACTGGCACACTTTAAGGGCTGTGTTCCAAATGGAGTACATGCATACTGCACAGTATACACTAATTGCTGCATACTATTTTAACAGTATTTTAATCATTTTCTGTTTAGGTTTAACAGTCGGTTTGGCCATAATGACCATGTATGTCAACACACAGGTGTGCTTTCTTGACCTTAAAGTTAGGGTAGAAAGTTTTAGTTTTAGTTTTGGAAGGGCTAGCAAAGGCAAGCTAGCTTTGAAAGCATAAGATGCCGCGCCTCCTCCAGTAGTGCACTGAGGTATGTAAATGCATAGTTTGACAGGCAGGTATGACATCCTATCGTTGCATTCGAACTGAATGCAATGACTGGACAAACATTTTATAGTCCTGCACCTTCCACAGAAAGTATTTATATAAATGTATTTAAGTTAAGAAATTTATAACTATCATAACAATAAATGTTTTTGGAAAAATTGCATACCCTGCCTAATGACCTAATGATTAATATGATTCTTGATTAATATAAGATCAAAAGATGATTGTGAGGATCACCCTCTGTTGGAGGGGTGTGGTTAACAGCTCTGGCTCCGCCCAAGCCATCAGACTGATGTCATCAGACTGATGTCATCAGATGTCCCTCTGGAACACAGAAGGGAAGTAAACGTTTACATTTAATTAAAGATCACGATGACACGATATAAAAATGATGTGCACAGCTAAATCATTTATAACGAACACTGCAGTAATAAAACAACAAGAAGAGTATATTATTAGTAGTAGTAATATTATTTTGATTTCATGGTCATTTTAATAGTAAAAAACTGATGATGACTGATTCACAATTTCCTTGATAATAATTTAATTTCTAATCAATTAAATATGTAAATGGGTTGGTAACTTAATAAAGCAACTTCTTAGGATAATTGTTTTCTTTTTATATTTACATTTATGCGTTTGGCAGATACTTTTATCCAAAGCGACTTACAAATGAGGACAAGGAAGCAACTTCAATTACAATAAGAGCAACAATGAATAAGTGCTATAACAGGTCTCAGGTATTCCAACACAGTGTAAGAAGCCTAAATATTTTTTGTATTTTTTTTTATAACAGAAGTAGATGTAGAGGTAGTGGCGGCGTGTTAGTTGATTAGTTAAGGAAGTGAAGACGAAATATTTATTTAACATTTGGTTTTATTTTAAATTATATAAACGACTGTAAGAATGAACTGCTGAGTTCAGGAGCGTAGCAGGAGCGTAGCAGGAGCGTAGCAGCCAAACAAGAGTAGCTTTACTCTTGTTTGGCTGCTAACGATTTTTTATAGGTGAGTGAGGTAGAATCCAGATGTTTTTAGCAGAACGTCTGTTCATACCCATATTTAGTCGGTAAGAACGAATTTCAGGAGCTCGGCTTAATCGCTGAGGCAGCAGTAAAACATTATTACCCTGTTTGTGGGCTGTGGTCATTAAACGGGAATTTAGCTTCCCTCTGTAGGCACTATGAGACTGATAAACAGATCGTTCTGAACCGAGCCAGAGCAGCATGTCAACTCAGTCATCAGCTCTGCTGAAGTAAGTGCGCTCTGTAAGAAGTGCGCACCTGTCTCGCACTGTAGTGCACTTGATATGTAAACTGCTTCATTGATTATTATCAGGAGTGATTTTAGATTTGTAGTGTCACTCGGCATCGCTCGCTCACAGTGTAAATGATTTACACTTCTGGTTTGGTTTTACATTCCAGAATAACAGGCAGTTAAGTTTAAAATGAAGACACAATATTTAGACACTTTCTTCGTTTTTTGAGCAGGTTCTGGTTGACAGACGTGAGTGGAACATGTCCACAGTTAATGTTCATCGTTAATTCTGATAAACCTGTGTGAACTTGAGGAGAACTGACTCCATTTATCTACTAAAAATCACCTTCGAGCCAGTCAGTTAAATGTTATTAGAACAGTTTAGAAAAGTGACGGTCTGAGAAAGTAGCTAACATCATTTGTTTGCAGATTGGTTTGATATTTGGTTATTAAATCACATGTATTTAATTGTGTGAATGTGGCTGAAGTGCCAAAAGACCATGTATGTATCTATTCTCTCACAAACAAGAATGGCCTGTTTATATTTGACTTGATTAGGATAGAAATGTTTATGAGGTCACAATGACAGTGTTAATAAACCCTCAGACATGTAATGTTTGTGAATTCTCACCTTTCACTTTTCGTGGTGGTCTGATCAGATTAGCCAGTGTACAGAAAACATAGATGATATTAGCAGAAACAGTTGTATGTTAACTTTCTGTCTGCTTAAAATCAAATACTGATAAAATACAGTAGAAAAATGCAAATAAAATACAGAAGAAACACAGTAAGCTGTTTACAGTAAACTGTATTTCTGTTCTGCTTGTCGATATAGCTACTAGGAGCCTCCAATAAAAGACTTGAGAAGATTTCGAAGATTTGAGTCGACAAATTTTTGGCAAACTAAACTAATAATCCTTCCCCAGCAGACAGTAAACAGGCTGTGGCAGTCTGTGTGTGTGACAGACAGCATGTACAACATAAATGTTTGCGCATGTAGCTGTAGCCGGGTCATGTGTAGAGCTCATAGTCCTGTCTAAACAGAGAGGTGAGATGCACACCGCAGAGCGTGTGCAGCTCTGTCCGAATTCCTCACGCCTGCATCAACAGGCCCTCTGCTGTTCGTTTTCACTTCCCTCGTCAGCAGTTCTGACCTCAGACAGAAGCTTTTCATCCGAACAGGATAGGAAGGAAGACACAGATATCACACACCCCAGACACGGTGTGTTCTCTGACTAATTTGTCTTTTGTCATGGAATGTTTCATGTGAAATTGCTTCATTGTTATGCCTGGGCCAAAGATTTTGGGCTGAATACACCCCCCCCGCGCGCGGTGTCGTCAGAAGGAGTGTGTCAGTTTGGGTGTGTGTGTTTGTGTGTGAACGAGACAAAGAAAGTACGAGAGAGCGAGACGTGGGTTCAGAAGACAGAGGTGAAAATGAGACGGTTTCCTCTGTTGTAACCGTGTGGGTGTGTGTTATCTCTGAACTCCACATGGTGAGACTCGCTCAGATATTTCATCGTGTCTGGGCGGAGACACAGACCTGCTTTACGCTGCGGGGACTCGTGCCCAACTTTATAGAGACATTTTAGACTTCACACATTTCAAAGTGTGCTTCCATTAAAAGGAACCGCGCACCCAAAAATGAACCATTGAGTTGGTGTCCCTCAATCGTTAGCGTTAAGATTTGGATCATTTTTGGTGACATCGTTTTGCTGTATCTTACGTCTCACCGTTCAATCACCCTGTTTCCATCCGGGGGAAGTTTCTAGAAGCGTGTGAAGACCGTGTGTCTTTACAAAGCATTCGCACTAATTATAGACTAAAAAACTGTTTAACAAATGCTGCCATCTCAGCTTGCCAAGAGGCAGTTACACAGAGTCGAGTTTCAGAGCAGGGCTGGATCTGTGCTCTGGAGAGCTGATGATTTGTGGGCTGTTGTTTTCATGTTTCCCTTCAGACGGAGATCTTACACACACCGTCAGCAGCGTCTGGTTCAGTCTGTCGCCTTGCACATTTGTTTGTGAATGACAGAAATCAGGAGCTGTGCTCCCGTAGCCTGAAAAAAAAACGTTCACTCAGTATTATGTGTGTTTGTAGCAGTACAGTATGTGTTATGTGTGTGATTGTGCACATTACAGGTGATCACTGGCACCATGCTAGTGCGTTATAGTAGTGTTAGCAATTATTAACATAACCATAAAAATGGTTGTATGGCAAATCAAGATATATTTTTATATGATTATTTTAGTTATACATGATTAGTTTTAAGTAAACAGCTATTCGTTCTGTCATGCAGTTCTTATGTTGCTATGATTGTAGCAACATAAGACTACATAGCCCGCAACTACATAGCCCGTTGCTATGTAGTTGCTAGACTGTTCCAGGTGGCTGCTTGGGCGTTGCTAGGGTGTTGCTAGGTGGGCTAGTGTTGACTAGCCAAAAACACATTCAAGTCTTTATGATATACTAAATTTTAAATATGGTACAGGTTTCATAGTTTGTTTTGCTTGCTTTGTTAATGGTTAATTTGTTTTTCTTTTTTTTTGTGCGTCGTGTGAAAATCATAAGGCGTAGACTTAACAAACCACATGATTTGTCACCCCCGAGTTACGAGTTATGATCGACAGTAATGATCATGCTTGCCTTGGCAAACTCCACTAATAATGAAGAATATTAATTCTGTCTGATGTGAACTACTGGTGAAGATCTGAGGTGAGACTGAAAACTTCCAGAGATCTAAGATCTTCTTGAGTTTTCGCCTGTGGCCTCGCTTGTGCAGCGAGGAGTTTTGCATTTGTATGCAAAATTCTTCCCTTTAATGCCTTTAGCAAACGTCTGATTTCAGTGCCGTGAGAATGTGTGTGTGAATCAAAGAGGGAAACTGGAGAACTCTTCAGTGCTGATGCCAGAATGTGGAATGAAGGCCAGATCTGCTCTGGGAACTGCAGTGCTGGAGGAACATCACACCTAAAATCAAAGTCACGCGCTTGTGCTGCTCCAAGAACTGAATTCACGTCCAAACCCAGTGTGCAAGCTTCTCCTAATTATTCACTTCCAACGTGAACTCTCAGACCTCAAAGTGAATTTAAAACGACCCCTGCGGTACATGCAGAATTCATGTGCATTCTTAAACCGCACGCGCTGTTTTTTCTCAGCCATTGATTGGTGAAGTTCTACGTGGGTAGATGTTTGAACCCTGGCCTATGTTTTTTTTCATATCATGATTTCCAAACATGTCTCCTCCACAGACTGTTGCATCACACAGCCACTGGAGAATTCCTCAAGTTTGGAGTGGTTTTATATGAATAGATGGAGATCGAGATTAGACATTATTAAGAGAAATATATAGGAACACGTTCCTGTCAGCTGCTCTCACACATACCGCTGGAGTGAGATCAGGAGAAGGTCCAGCTGTGGTGAAGGACGCCCATGTTCTTAAACATCTCGCGTACAGCTGGCTTTCTCTCTTTTCCTGCTTTGTGGGCTAAAGGGCAGCTTACATTTGTAACGGCTTCTCATGTGGTTGTCATGACAGCGGGCAACACATGTGCTGTGTTTATATGAAACTGAAAGCTAGCGCTATGCTAATCTGCGCAGACCGCTGCGTGTGTAGGTTGGTGGCGAGCAGGATGCGATTACAATGAGAGCTACAGCTGCGCTTAAACCTCAAACCACTGTGACACGCTATTTTTTTTCAACTCTGTGCCTCCAAACAGAGCTGTGATAAATGGACCAAAACACAGTGTGGTGAGATTGTGTAAGAGTATGTAAATCAACATGCAAGTGTCTGTTTGGAAATCAGTTAGTGGGAGCTATCCAGCTAACATGGAACGTTCTCAGAATGTTGGCTAGCATTCTTGAAAAGTTCTCTCATAGTTCTCTTAAAGTTATTAAAAAGTGATGTAAAAAAATTGTATATATTGTATACATCAAAAGTGTTATTCTTGAGTACCTAGTGGAACGTTTTTAAAATGCTCAGAATTAAAAAATGTTTGAATAGTGTTCTTATAACCAAGTAAAAACGTTAATACAACATCTTAAAACTGGACATTTGGATGTTCCTGGAACTTTTGTTACATAATGGAAACGGTAATACAACATTTTTACGACCTACAATTGTTAGCTGCATTACCTCCACTAACTGGTGCAAAATGGGTATGATTGAGAAGATTCTGGTCCATAAACGGACGTTCCTGAGGAGCAGATCAGTAGTTAATGTTCCTGTTTACTGTCAGCAGTGGTGAATGAGACAGTAAACAGGACTGTCTAGAGCTCTGCCTGTGACTGTCTAACACTCATTTTCATGGGTCAGGTCAGGAGTATGAAGGGCTGTATATGTGTGTTTAGAGACAAAGACCGTTATTCTGTAGAGAAGTTGGGCGGAGGGATCACATGCTAAAAACAGAGGTGGCTCGGAGAGATGAGAGCTGAATGACTCTTGATTTGGATGAATGTTCTGTTTTGTTAGGGTAGAAAAGTTGAGTACTGTCTTGAGTTTGCGGGGTGGCTTCAGTAATATCTAGATGCTTTCTTGATGTGTGTGTGTGTGTGTGTGTGTGTGTGTGTGTGTGTGTTGAGAGATTAGGTCTTACCAGTGGCTTAATGGTGCATTTTAACACACACACACACACACACACACATACACAGGTTGATTTGCCCAAATATTTCAAACGCTGGTGCTTTCAAAACGTGTGTGTTTGACCAGCTCAACGACTCAATGACTTGAGTTTTCCATTTCTGCAGTTGAGTTTGACAACTCTAATGGCACAAAATGACACTTCAGATTGAATGTGATGTTAGCATGTGATTCTGTGATTCTGGGTTTATTTGCCTGGAGAAGAAACACAAAGAGAGAGTGATTTTTGGTTCAGGTTTACAGTTTGACAGCTCTGGCTGGGTCATGTGAGGTTTGGCCTCTAACACACACCCGCACACACACACGCACACACACACACATTCCTGCTGTCTGGCTGTGTCTGTGGTACTGAGCACACATGTTCTGGTCTGTCTCTAACAGGTATGTCTTGATCCAGTCCCCTGGTGTGGTTGTAGGTTTTTCCAGTCCCCAAATTACCATAATTTCCTGCAGCCATCCAGCGTCATAAAGCCCTTCAGTTCTGGACAGCAGAAACACGCAGGTTTTCACGACACTTCTAAGCTCTGAGTGCCACATCTCATTGCTCACTGGTTTCCATCTCATTGCTCACTGGTTTCCATTTCATAGCTGTTCAATTTAGTGATCAGCTTTAAGGAATGACCAGTTTACATACAGAACTACATGCTGTAGCTCTCGACAAACATTTGAGCCTGTATTCAAATCCTCGACTCTTGATTCCAGACTTTTATATCTTGACGAATCGGAGACTGAAAATCACAGTGCATGTGTACGGTACATGTACGTGTGTGTGCTTGTGATGTTTTTAGTAAATAATTCTTTGCATTAGTGTTTGTTTGTGTCTTGGAAAAAGCGTTGATTTATTCAGTTGTTTTATTTAAAGAGTACTTAAAGTGACGGCAGGAAGGGCAGAATGCTTGAGAGGTTTTAGAGTAAGCAATGGAAAGTCGGAGAAAAATACAAGTATGAGAGAGAGAGAGAGAGAGAGAGAGAGATGATTCATAACAGAAGCAGATGCAACACTCTGTCTGCTGGGATGGGATAATGTCAGGACCCTTCATTTATTGTTTATTGTGTTATAAATAAATGAACAATTTATTTCCTGTTGAAACAGGATGTTGGGAAGCGACAAATTAAGGAGTTGTTCTGCTTTGTTTAAATAGCCGATATTCTTTCATTTACATCACAGCTTGGCAACACCATGAATTTGCTCATTGTTATTTTAGGGAGCATTTTAAAATATTATATCTTTTATTATTTTAGAAAAATCGGTTTAGAAGTGAAGAGACATGCTGGCCAAGAATAGTGAGCCATACTTAGAGTTTGTTCCTGCATTTAACACATCCAGTTAGCGCACACACACTGGAGTAGTGAGTTGTGAACACACACTACAAATCAAGACCACACACCCGGAGTGGGCAGTGGGCAGAATTGCAGCGCCCGGGCAGCTATTGGGGGGGTCAGATGCCTTGCACAAGGGCGCCTCAGTTGTGTCCAGGCAGCACTGTGAATCGAACCGGCAACCTTTTCACCACAACTGCCCTGCCTGTCAAAAATATTGGCGAGTAATCAATATTGTTTATCTATTTTCCACAAACAATGAAGACTGTACATTTTAAATATCATCAAAGCCAACAGACATAAATTAAAAGCCACAAAGATTGTTTTACTCCTTTCCTGTGCAATCTGAAGACTTTTGAAATAATGTGTGGTCGATGAAATCAGAGCACGTAGGAAAATAACCGCGGTATGTTGCTACCACTTCCTTTTTATTTGAGTTCCCCCAGCCCCTGCTGGGTTCATATTAGATCACAGTTACTGCTGGAAACCAGGAGAGGCGCTTCAGTGAAAACACAGATGAGCCTCCGATGACGTCATCAGGGTCAAACTTCGAGCGTGGATCGCCTCTTTGCGTCTGCTCCTTCCCGAGTGACTTTTAACAAAACAAGAAATCCCTCCTCATTTCCGTCACATTATGAGAACTTTGATATCGTCAAGGAGTATCAGCTTTTACCTCAGAGATTTCCCTCATCGTTTCCTCCGTATTATTAGACTGTTTCTCTGGTGAAGTCATGAAGCTGCTCCGCTGGCTGAACACTGTACGTCTTTGTTTCTCTGTCGTATTGCTAATTTCAGCTCTGTGAAGCTTTATGGCGGCTGGCCAGAGACCAATTTCTTAAACAAAGCTTGCAGTCATCCCTGTGTGTTAAAGATAGAGGGAGAAGCGCCGGGACTTTGAGGTGTTTTTGGGATGGGATGGAAAATATGTGTCAGGGAGAAACTCGTCCTTTGGACCCGGCAGGGGACAGGGAACTCCCATATGCCTTGGCAGACCCTCAAAGGACTGGAAATTATTCCCAGAATGCTTTGCAGGTGGGCCTTTCGGCTTGTTTGGGCCAATCAGGGTTAACCTATCATCATCACAAAACAACAGAGGTTAGTCTGGACACCGTTCAGCTCAGACTGAACAAAAGGATTATGGTGTTTCATAAATAAAAGCATCCCAGCTTACAATTTTAGGTTGTAAGAATGTTTCCGTAATGTTTCCGTAAAGTAACAAAAATAATAAAAATGTTCTAGAAATGTTCAGAGCGTCCGTTTTTTTTGACATTGTGTTACCATTATTGCGTGGTTAAAAAACATAACTTAAATTTTTGTTTAATTCTGTGACATTTTTAAAATGTTACTCTAACAACTTAAGCATTACATTTTTGATACTACATTAAAAAATGTTCCACTGATGTTACCACATAAACAGTTTTTGATAACTTGAGAGAACCTTTAGAGAACAGTAGCCATGTGGTAATGTAGTAATGTTCTGAGAACGTTCCCTGTTAGCTCGAATTTGCCTCCTCACAATGAGGAACCAGATAACCTGCCAAAAGCCAGAAGATCTGTCTGGTTGGCTTCTGTAGCTTTACCTCTGTTTCTTTCATTCTCTCTCCTTGAACAACTTTTGTTTTAAAAATAAAATAACACTCAGAAGTTCTGTGTTCCAAAATTCATTCCCATGAATTCCCATGGGGGATTGGGAAACACAAAGTGTAGGTTTCAGTTCGCTTTCTGCCTCAAACCACTGTGACATTCTGTGTTTCTTCTCTGCTCTGTAAGTGACAGACAGATGTGGTTTATAATGACATGAGTGTGAGGAAACGGTAGAACTTTTCATTATTGAGTGAACTGTTTCTTTAACTGTTTCTGTAACAATCTGGTCACCTGAATCATGTCCAAATACAGAAGAAATAGTTTACTTGTCTTTATCGTTTTGCCTCTTTTCAAGGGTACTATATTTTGTGTAAAATAAAAAGTTAGTGTGTCTAAACCCGATCACACCAGCTTAATTTGGTCACACTGTTTTTTGGTTTAACCATGAAATGGTTTCATTTTATGACATGTACTGAAAATGATTTGCGCAGAAAGTAACGTGTGTCTGTCTTTCTCCACAGCCTGCATTTTCCGGTACAACGCCCTGTCTTTAGTTTACCTTCTGTACCTGCTGCTGTTACCCTGGTTTCACTGGCCCAACAAACAGACACTACGAGGTGAGAGAGCTTTGATTTGTTTTTATGCTGCAGTTCCTTGTCAGACAAGAACAATGTGTAAATGCCAAAACTGTTTCAGGGCTCCATGAACAGGTGTGTGAAATGCTTTGGTATGTTGTATTGGTGATTGAAACCATTTCTAGTTCCCCAAAGAACCTTAGGTCCTTAAAGGAACCGTTGTTTTCATACCTTTTTACATTATATAGCACCTTTATCCACTACAAAGAACATTCTGTGCCACAGAAAAGTTCTGTGGATGTTAAAGGTTCTTTATTGAACCAAACAGCCTGACAAAGAAGCTTGTAGGAACCTTTTTTTTTTGAAGAGTATAATCTCAAAGTCAGAGGACCTGATGCCTAGGGATGTGATATATATATATATATATTTTTTTTTATTTGTATTTGATTTCAAATGAACATGTTTCATATATTTGTATATGTATATTGCAATTATTAAATATGTTTGTATTTGTAAAAACATTGTATGTACAGTAATATACAGTTTTGAACCCGTCCTTAAACCTGTCCCTCCCAATCTAGTAAGTGCTGAGTCTCCAAAATGACCATCAGGTCAGTTGAGTGACCGTGACGGTCCATTATAAACAATTATAAACCACGACCCCATTCATTCCTGCACTATCAGACATCATAACAGCTCAGAAGTCGACAGACTCAGTGTAAAATAAACAAAAGGCTCTCTGGCTCTCCAGAGTGCTGTTGCATTCAGCCGTTCATTTCTGAGCACCTGTCTGTGTCATGTACTGTACAGAGTCAAGGATTAGATCCAGCTTTCTGACTTTGCTAGTTTTGGCTTTCTTTGAACAAAGCTTGAAGAGGCTGGACCACCAGACGCGCATGAGACCCTGGAAGGCTGAGCCTTTATCTCTGGACTGGGTTCCAAAGTCCTTCAGCTCACTGCAGGTGGCCACTTCATTTTTAAGAGACAGGACTGCTGGACAAATGTGTCGACAGTATAAGTTTGATAACGGGGGTTGACAGGCTGCTGAAACATTGATGATAGTTTAATGGTGGTGTTAAAGAGACGCTCTGTTTGAGCGATGACCACATCCAGACTCACAGCTGAAGTATGTAGCTGTGAGGGACCTAAAATTAATGGACCACTGATGATGTCATCGCACCTCATGCTAACGATGCCTCATCAACACTGTCTTAAAGGGATTGTTCACCCAAGCACAAATGAGAATTTGCTGTTAATTTACTCCCCCTCAGCCCATTCAAGATCCCTGGTGATTCATCAAATGCTAGGCCTGAGGTAGTAGTGCTTTAAGAAAAGCAGATACAGAAGCACAAAATGAAGTCCCGTGGCTTCTAACAGTGTGTTGAGGTCTTATGAAGCGAAACAAGCATTCTGTGCACGAAACTGAACGTCAATATCACTACAATATTGGCAGTAATTCACAGCCTCAGGCAAACAGTCCTGAGGGTGTGTAAACTAATAGCAAATTTTCATTTTTGGGTGTACTGTACCTTTAAATCCAGAAATCCAGCGCATCTCTCCTGCACTGAATAACTCTAAGTAGTTTGAATGATATGTGAGTAAATGGTGACAGAATTGTCAGTTTCGAATAAACTGTTCTTTAAAACAAGGTGTCAAACTGCCGAAGTCAGGATTTGCCCCCAGAGAATCAGTATTGCTTTCCTGCCCAGCTGAGGTGGGCTTAGATTTCCTCTGCCTCATTTTCCAAAAGCAGATATTCCAATCTTATACTAATAAACAAATAACGTGATTCCTGGCCTGTAAATATTTTCCACTTCAACGCTAGGCCTGCGCCACAGTTTGTGGTTAGCATCAGTTTTTTGGCCATGGAAGATTGGATAGCTCCACACACACACTGCAGAGTTCACTTTTGTTGCTTGTCATAGAAAAGTGGGAGGTGACACTCCTTCATTAAAACATTTGACCTCATTATTATTATATTATTTTGTGTAGTGTGATAAGAGTAGATTGAAACAGACCTCATGCCTGCCGAAAATAAACAGAGAACTAGGAAGGGCCAGTTTTGTGCCTCCATGAAAGAAGTGTGAAATTCCAGCAGATACTATGTTTGTATCTCACCGCCTGGTCGTTGACTACTGTACTCTCAGGGGACGCGTACAGTAACCACCAGGAAACGTGATTCTAACGATGGTCTGCTACATGTAATTTTTTATCAGGAATAATCTGTCACGAGGAGAAATCTTGCTCAGGAAATTCCCCACCACTGCCAGCCAGAGCAAAACGAGAGCTGACCGTCAACGGTATTAATGAAAAGCATCTTGCTTGTTCCCTGCCGTGGATTAACTGCATATTCTGTGGCCTGGAAACCCGAGGAAGGCCAAGGCAGTTGTAAACAGGAGAGCAGAGCTTTAGGAAAATACAGATCACCTCTGCAAATGTTAGCCAGGGTGGATTTTGGTCATAGTCACACTTTCCTCCATTATTTTGGGTTGGAACTTGCAGAGTGGAGAACTGTTTGCGTTGCTTTCTGACCTGGTTACCTTTTGACCTTTTTGCAGAACGTCAGAGGAGCATACGTTTCTGTGCAGGTGTGACAGAGTGACTGTCAGCTTCATCTCAGACTCAGACAGCTCGGCCCACGCGCTCCTCGCAGACTGTCTGATGCGTATAACACACGAACCATTATCATTCTTTCTGACCTAGCGCACCTCTTTCTAGGCCAAAAAAGTGCTCACTCTATGTCACAGTTAGGGCTTTTATTTAAAGAGATATTCTGTACAATTTGTAGTAATTGGCCCAGCGAACAACTTTAGGTTCTAAGAATGTTTTCCTAACATTTTCATTAAGTAAAAACATGTAAAAAAAAAACGTTATTTTAAAAGTCCTCGGAACGCTCAGACTTTTTTTGCTTTTTAGACATTGTATTAATGTTATTGTTTGGTTATAAGAATGTTATTTAAGCTTTTTTAAATTCTGTATCATTTTTAAAACGTTCCAAAGACAACTTAAGAATAACATTTTTGATAGATAATATAAAAACGTTCTGCCAATGTTACAGCAAGAACGTTTTTGATAACTTTGAGAGTATTTGTTAGCTGGGTGTGGCCTGAATTCCTGAAATGTCACGTTGCTGGAATTTTTGGCATGGCTGGCACTGCCATGTGAGCACTAGCATGTTGCTATGTGCTTTTTAGTGTGTTGCTATGTTGTTGCTAGGGTGCTGTGAGTGATTGCTAGGGTGTTACTAAGTGCTTGCTAGAGTGTGGAGTGTTTTTTAGATGGTTGCTTCCGAAGCCATATCTAGGGACCGGAATATGACAGAAAACATTAAAATATTTGGTTTGGAAGTATTTCAATAAAGAGGAAATATTTTAACTGGTTTAATCTGTAATGACAGTGTTGTTCTGAATTTTCCAGTCTAATGCACACTGGTATGTCAGAGTGATGAGACCTTCGGCCTGTTTCCCAGCACTGTAAATGATCCAGACAGAAGCAGAACCCTCTGGGGTTGGTCTGCCACGTGCCCCCCACTGTCAGGGTCAGAACTGGGGTTATACTCCTGCCAGTCACATGATCCAGTCTCTGTCATTCCAGCATTCACCTCCCTCACCACAGGAAACCACTGATACTCTTAGGAAGAAGTCATTTATCATCTGTGCACATTATTCAGTTTACATAAGAATGGATCAAAACAGATTTGTAGCGTTGGGTAAAATATTATTAGCGTTTTCTGAAAATGAGTGATTGTCATGTGATGTCATCAACTCTCAGCTGCTTTTGATAAATATTAAGTCATTTTCCTCGAACATTTTTTCAACATAATTTGCAAAATGTAAGACTTTGTACTAAAAAACATTTTTAATTGAAATTTTGCTCTTGTTTTCCAGTAAAAAACAAAACAGTCCTGTTTATCTCTAGGTGATGCATCTTAAAATACTTTTTTTTTACCGTATTGCCAAAGTTTTTCTTGTTTTAAACTAAATGAAACATTTAGGCATTTGAAAATGAGGTCTAGATTTAATCTAGCTGGTATAAATGGACCTAATGTATGCAAAACTTGTTACCACAGTGCTAGGATGTGGGTGGTTGCCAGGGTGTTGCCAAGAAGTTGCTAAGGTGTTGTTGTTAAGGCTTTTTTAGCACATTACTATGTGGTTTCTAGGGTGCTCTGCGTGGTTTCTGTGTTCAGGGGTGTGTTGAAATCCTGTTTTATTTATTTTTGTCAAGTCTATAAAGACTGATAGCTAGAAGGAAGGCAGGGATCATATAATGTGTATGGTTTTATTACACACCGCTTCTGGCCTCGGTTTCGTTCTTTATTGCGTCTTACTGCTGAAAAGCTCACTGTGTAACTCATTCACAAACTGGCGGTTCTACAGACTATATAAAACAAAGTTCCAGGATAACATTAACTTTTATCGCTCTGAATTCGGTCGCCCACAGCACAAATATCCCACGGCTGATGTACGAAACTCTATGTTCTGCTTTCCAAAGAAGCGTTTTGCCGTGTATGTAGTCGTTTCAGCTGTGCTAGTGCCCCGGTTCTTCTAAAAACAATCACAGCTACATGTGTAAAAACACACACACATGATTTTGGTGGAAAATCTCCTGACAGCCCACCGGTTTCACACCCTGCCGGAGCTCATTACAGTAAACGCTGTAAACGGTACGAGGCAGCTGCTATCTGCAGCCAACAGAAATGGCCTTCATTGAATGTCACCGGAACAAACTGGAAAGACAAATAAAGCTTTGCAGAAACATTTCAGTGTGTCCAGACCTGAGATCTTACCCAGGTGTGTCCTCAACTGCAGAACATCACTGCTGTGACCCCATCACACGTATACTGGAAACTGACGGGCGGTTTGTATTACACAGAACTGTCTGACTCATGTATAGGTGGCTGTTAATATGCCTGTCTTTTAAAACCTTCATTTTAAAGCTTACATTGAGCAGCAATGCATTCTGTAAGTTCAACCACAGACTTCAGAACAGTCTTAGCGGCTGCTCGTTTAAGGTTAACTTTGCCATTTCTGTTGTTTTTAGCAGTATCTGCTTAATATAAACGTCACTGTTACTGCTGCCTGTATAAAACTCATTCGTCCTGGCCCACAAACACGAACAATTCCTTAAATCTTGCCGCCTGTTGAGGGGACTTGAGCTGTTTTGTAAGGAAGAATAGGTTACAGTTGTATTTCCAGTCGAGCTTGGTTCAGCACACACAATTACAAACTGTTCTCAGCCAAGAATTCTCTGTTCCCTAACAGTAGAACGCGTGTGTTGATGTCACCACTCAGAATTGGTCACTTGTTTGTTGCCTAGCTACCAGTTTCACTCATAGCTGACCGATGCGCACTATTTGAGAGAATAAAATGCAAGCTTTGTACTTTCTATCATTCAGCAAAGTAAAGATCAAGTAAAAAATTGTCCTAAAAACAGAAATATCTGATTATCCTCTATTATGAGGTTTCTATTTACATATCATATCGTCTGTAAACGGTTGCGTTACCAAGGCAACGACTGACGCATTCCAGAGGGCTCTGTTATCAGCTGCACAGTGGAAAATGAAATCGTACCGGCGGGGCTGGATTGGATTGGAATGGAACAGTTAAGTAATGAGAAGCATTGAAGGACAGACCTGATCCACATCCAAAGACCAGAATATCACGGGGACTTCAGCCAATGAGCAATCACCAACATCTTATAAACAGGTTTCCAGTGCTGGAGGGTGGAGCCTCATTGCTCTAAATAAAAACAAAAACACATTTTGCTGTCTCACTGACCAGCTACACAGTAGCTGCTATTAATGCTATTAAAATATACATTTTATAAATTGGTAGACTACAGGGTGAGCAACGTTGTTGTTCACTCCTCCTGTGTATCAGAAATCATTTTTAAGCCGAACACAAGCTTATTTTGACTTTCCTGCTATGATCAGAAACACTGGGCTGCGTTTGCATTTTCCTAATACTCGCAAAAGTTAAATAAGCACACATGTATGTGCTTTGCTCCAGCGTTGCTGTGCTGTTGGAAAATTATCCCAGAAATTCTATCTTTGGGTGGCTACAATGTAAATGTTGTAATTAAATGTTACAAGATGTTCTGCAAAGCCTGTAAATCTGTTGTTGTGACGACCATCACTGGCACACACGTTTCAAGTGTTACTGACTTCTGCTGTGAGTGTGACCAGTCAATCCAAAATCCAATCAAAAAAGACTTACAGTGCATTTAAGCAATACATTTGAACAGTGCATGTGTGTTCCCTGGGAATCGAACCCACAACCTTTGCACTGCCAACACAGCACTCTTAACGTTGAGCTACAGGAACTGAAGAATGGTCACAAAATTCACAAGCCATTTTCAGCTCGGCATGCAGTACTGTAAAATATAAACACAAAATAGTTCAATAAAAGTGTCTCAGACTAGCCAATATTTGTGTGCCGTATATGATTTGTGTGTTCTTGGAAGTTACTAGTAACACAATTTGTATGACACACAGTTACTGCCTGTGTTGAGTTTCCCAAATCAGTTACTGGAGGTTTTGTTTCAGCTTCAGGCTCTCAGTAGGTTCAGAAACAGAGCTGAAGTTCTCATTCCTCATCATACGTGTTTCTCTGACTGTGTTTCGTATGTTGTTCACAGGTCACACTGGACGCTTCATCAAAGCTCTCTTCTGCACCAGTCTGATCTTTCTCCTGGCACACGTGTGTTTTCAGATCTGTCTCTACACCGTCCCTGGACTCGATGATGCACTCGGACACAACTGTGAGTCACGCATACCGATCGACGTTTCATTTCATGGTTACTTTTAATATTTAAAAGTTAATTATTAATGTTAGCAAATTAAATGGTTACATACCACGCCCCCTCTAACAGAGAAATACACGCATAGTTTGACAGGCAAATATTTTATGGTTCTGTGCCTTTAAAATTTGTATATGTACATTTGCATCATATTTAAATAAATACATTTAGGCCGCTCAGTGAGTGCTTTCAGGATGTGAAGAGACTTCCAACCAGCGTAACAAAATAATGTTTATAAAAAAAAATCACCTACCCTGCCTTTAAAATAAAGAACAGCGAGGGATTTTTCAGGATTATTGTTGTTAAAACATTATTAGCAGTTTTCACACTGAATTCTGAGCGTATGAAAATACTTCAACAAATATGGATAACAGGATGTGATGTCATAGACTAGGGCATCTAGTTCATGTAGGGATTCTGATCCAGGTTCAGTTCAAACTGTGTAAATCATGTAAGCCTATTACCAGACAGGTTGATATAATCCCTCTGCTTACATGACATGATATCTGAGCGCTTTATAAAGCCACAGTAATTAGCCTCACTTTATGTTCAGTTGTGGTTTGGACGTCGTCTTTGCTTCCCCTTCATAGTTTGTGCTGAAAGAGCTAAACTGCAGTACAGACACCTGTTAGAGACCTCCAGTCTGACTCCAAACCCCCACAGCCTTTGGCCGACTCTGAGTTAGGTAGCTCATGGAAATGTTTTGGGTAGCATAACAAGGGTACTTGCGGTCGACTCGTCTTTTATGACCTTCTAGACATCCTCCGGCACTTAATACGGTGACTCACTTTACCCTACAGATACAAACCCTCTCTCTCTCCCTCTCTCTCTCTCTGTAGGCAGCACATGGGAGACTCTATCAAGACATATCGGAGTGTCCAGGTATGTACAGTATGTGGAGAATGTATGAGGAGTGTGCATGTGTGAGGTGTCACATTGACCTCTTTTTGAAAACGAGCAGATCACCGTGTTCAGGGTGTGAAGTCAGAGGTCATATATTCTTGGCACTTCTCACGAATACAGTACATATTTGTGTCTTATTAATGTTTTTAAGCAATAAACGTTGCGTTACATTACATTAACGTTTAGTGTGTGATATACACTGCTGTTCAGAAGTGTCACGATTCATTCTTTATTAATATTTTTCCCCACATTTTACAATAACAGTAAACTCATCAAAACGATGGAATAACACAAATGTAACTTTCGAATTTATATCGTATGACTCACAAACATTCAAATAGGTCAAACTGTGCACAGATATATTTTGTCTGGTAAATAAATTTCAAAACATCTTCAGTTTGGAAGTTTCCGGTTCAGTGACTCTTTACCAAAAGTGAATCTCTGGTATAATCTCTGGTATAATGCCCCTGCAGGTTGCCCCTGGCAGACCCCTGGGCTGTGGTTTGGGTCCTGACCCCAGATCTCGGCGTCTTTCTGATCTCACTGCTCACTCTGATTCTGTGCTGCTGTCTTCTGAGGAAGAGAGACGAGAGACCTGTAGCTGACATGTCATCTCTCCTGCAGGAGGTGAGCAGAGCATCTTCGGTTCTCTCTGTGCTTGGGAAATGTTTGTGGGCGTGTGAATATATAGTTTAATGCGGCCCCAGTCTCTAGTCACCCCCCCCCCCCCCCCTTACAGCTTCCAGGAGCCAGGGGGCCACTGAGAAATACGTTTTAATTTAGTTCCCAGGCTGATGCAATGAGTGATGAACTGGCTTGACAAAGTTTGACTCATCGGCGTTAAAGAGTTTATATACAGTAGCCCAAAATGTGTTTGGACGCGAAGTATTCAAAAGTATTTAAGTCACACTTAAATTTCATACTTGAATTTATAAGCGCTGGACAACCGAATATCAAAGCATGTGAAATCTGCAAACAATTGCTATGCTCCACTAACATTTGCATGCTTTGCATGCTTGCATGTTTCATGTAAAACCTAACGAACTTCTTTTAGTGAAATGTTTTGCTTTAGAAGGATACTTGTCCTTGCTTTCCTGAAAACAAATGCTACTTGCTTTGTGT
>JAZGTJ010000432.1:49531-114867 GCA_036877575.1 Botia almorhae | reverse complement strand
ATCTTTCTCCAGGTTGTCCTGAGCATACTTAAGTCTGGCTTGAAGGTGTCTTTCCTTCAAAAGTGGAGTTTTTCTTGGTCTGCAACCTCGCAGTTCATTCCTGTGCAGAGCTCTAGTGATGGTCTTCTTAGAGACTATGATTCCTGATGTGGCCAATTCATTCGCCAGTGTCTTGGCAGTTGTTCTGGGGTCTTTAGACACATCTCTCACTAGTTTTCTTTTTCAGTGTCTTTAAAATCTTTCGCTTCCTACCTCTGCCAGGCTTGTTTTGCACTGTGTGGCTTTTTTTGAATTTCCAGATTATACCTCTCATTCCGGTTCTTGACACTTGGAAACGCTTGGATAGCTTTGTATATCCTTCACCTATTTTATGTGTATCAATAATTCTTTGTCTCAAGTGCAAACTGATTTCCTTTGTTTTTGGCATGTTGCTTTCTCAAATGACAGCTCAATGACCCATACCGAGGCTTTTATACCGTAATTTAACTTAATTATTGAGTGAGATCACCTGTTTCACCTGATCACCTTTACGCACATCACCTGTGAAGGTAAAGGACTTAATAAATGGTCATTTCTTATAGGGGCTAATAATAATGTCCGTGGTCATTTTAGCTTTTTCTTACATTAAATTCTCTGTTAAATAGGTACTTGGGAATATCTTGAGGAAACTTAAAATTTCATAGGGGGGCTAATAATTTTGTCCTCAACTGTACATACATGTCTGTAATAAAATGCTGATCCAGTCAACTGATGTTTCTGTTTGATAGCATTTTTGATCTGATGTATAAAATTAATCCATTGAACTTTTCTGGTAATCCTCTTCCATGTGTCGCTTATTAACAGATGTATTTACACCAAATTGCAGTGCAGAACACTCTGCTGGTAAATCAGAATGCATCGACAATACCTTTAGTGGACGGAGTAGGCAGAGCACAGAAAGTATCGGGAAAGCACAGTTTTTCCACCTACAATCTGAGGTAGGAGGACTGTTAACTACTAAGTTATTTAGAGCTTCCTTTGATAAAGTAGTGAAGAGAAAACTGTCATGTTTCATAATATACAAAATATGTACATGACACTCATTTAGTAGTCATGCTGGCTAAAAACTAGGTAGCGTCACTTTGGAGTGGATTTTGAAGAGGAGCACAACACGTCATTCCTCAGATTTTCATTCTAACAATTTATGTGCTTC
This sequence comes from Botia almorhae, assembly GCA_036877575.1. Taxonomy (NCBI): domain Eukaryota; kingdom Metazoa; phylum Chordata; class Actinopteri; order Cypriniformes; family Botiidae; genus Botia; species Botia almorhae. Next base: position 113,675 of record JAZGTJ010000432.1, on the reverse strand, counting down.
AGGATATTAACGTATTAGCTACAGATGCTGTAGAAAATGTTTTGTAGAAAAATTTTTTAGAAAAAAAATGTGTTTGTAGAAAACATTTTACAGCTTGAAATAATTAGGTCCAAACACAAATAAACCAAGTCTTAACTACAAGAAAAACACTATAGGCCTAAATGTATATTAATAATGGATGTGAGACCAAAATTAAAGAGCAACCTTTACAAACTGTTACTATATATTTTGCTGCTAAATACAGTAATCTGAAACCTATTGCAAAATGTATACATACATACATACATATATACATGCATTATCCCATATAGACCCTTAATAAAATAGCTGTGACAGTGAGCTATTGATTCTTTGCCATGACCTGGAACCCACAAAGTTGCATCCATGTCAGTGTAAGTGTCTGCACCCCTTACCCCCCCTATAATCACGTGCATATCCATTTGCGTGCCATACACCCAGAACTTGCACAGTGTCTTACACATCTCAGGACAGGCTTCACTGTTCTGCATTTGTCCTCCTGTGCCCGAGTCTCTGGCTCCATCTGATGACCTTCTAACTGTCCTTAGCAGGCAGTGGGTTTGGATAATGAGGGGATTGATATAAGGCCTCTTTTCCTGTGGGCAATGGGGGGAAAGAGGAAGCCAGCAGGATGGAGGGTGCAGTGCTTACCCCATATGTCTGTGTTGAACTGTGGGAAAGGGGAGTGAAGTGAAGTGATTCCCCTACAGGCTATATCAGATTTCCCCTGAGAGGATCTCACTGCTCAAATAAAATAAGCCCCTGGCAAACATGGAGAATCGTTTGACTCCTTTGTTGTTGTTCATGCTTAAAAATGTCTTTCCAAGAGGTGTCCATGGATATTTCGATTTAACAGTATGACATAAAGTGTAGCTAATAAATATACACTGTTCACTATTCCTGCTTAGGTGTAGAAAGCCTACACAAAAGAAAAGATTAAAACATCTTTCATATTTGTGAATGGTAGGGTAAATGGCGAAGGTAGAGCAAAGCAGGTGTGATCTCTTTCCTCAAGTCAAGCAACATCATAAGCTTGACATTTTCCTCTATGCCTGCAAACAGGAAATACGTGTGACATTTATTGAACAGACACACAGTCTATGACAGCTTATGGCCATCCCAAAGGATCATAACCTGTAAAAGGTTCAATAGCTCATCATCAACTGCCCTTTGAGTAATTAGACAATTGTAAGGGGCCCTTTCACTATCTGACATAAACCAATACTTATACTCGGCTCCCACAGGTGAATTTGGCAGCTGATTTTGGGAGCTCTCAACCAGGAAGCTGCATTAAGGTCATATTTTTCTTGGGCAAATAAAGGAGTCAAGCTTCTGAGTTCACAACTCTTGGAAGTGAACTCTCAGAGCATGGCTCGCCATTTGATGAAGTTTAGTTGACCAAATTGTTTTTTATTTCGAGCACTGTAATTGAAAGATTAAAATAAGCAGAATAATTTGATTTAAAAAAATGAATTTGAAGACAATTGTTTTGGAGAGCAGAGGTACATCTGCAAGTTATAAACTGACATCAAACACAGAATTACTAGTCTTACCTCATATTAAGGACCTAAACCACGTGACCATACTAATGTATCCATTCCTCAGTCCTTAAAATGTCTATTTTCTCTGTTCTGTTGTTTAATTTCAGGAAAAAAATTTACATTAATATCTCATTTAATTAGTGATATAAGCTCCCTAACTATTGGGCATGTGGTATTTACTCTGTCATGGCCTTGCACATTAGATGAATATGCATATCCTGGGAGTTTGTAGCTTGTTATCCCAGAATGAATTCTACATAAGTTTAATCCCTGATCTATTATTTACCTCTTGACCAAACATGTGAGTGGGGCTTGTAGGCACTCAGCTTGATCAAAATGACTGCCTTGGGATTTAGGGGCTTCTCTTGGTCCAAAGGAGAAGCCTGTCATTTGCTTTTACTCAGTCTTTACTCTTGAGAATCAAATGCTGTGTGTACTGTAAAGGGGAAAAACAACCCTATAATTAAATTATGAGTGCTCTGTTAAGACAGTCTAAGGACACAAGTTTTGGAAATATAAAAAATAAGTGTTATCAAATATGTCTTATTCACACTCACACTTGAAATGTTCAATACCAGGTTTTCTTACGCAAATACACTAAAAATAGTCACTTAAGTGTACTCTAGCAACTAAATCGCAGGTACCAGCTATACTAGTACCAACTTTTCTCTCGCTATACTTGAAAATAAAATACTAGAAGATAACTACAAGATGGTAATAAAGGCTACTATCAACTATACTAGAAGATAATAAACCACACCACACTACACTACACTATAATATATTGCATGTTCCGTTCGATGTAATGCAGCAGTCAGAGAGAGCTGACTATGCAGAAGAAATAGCCGGGATTGAGTAAGACAGTCGGTTTTTTCTTTCCGGACAGCTAGAGATTTACCCCGGTACTTCAAACTACCCATCCACTTCAGTCTCGTTTCAGTGCCGCTGGAGCGTTTTAAACGAGCGGAGCTTAAGCCGCAGAACAAGCGCTTGGCTTATGGATTCACTGAAACTGCTTATATTTCAGTCAACGGGCTTCTTTCGTTTACAGAGATTTGGTACATGCCAATGACGAAAGCGTAGAACTGACTGCGTTTTATCACTGTTGCTTTTTCGTCCTAACGACAAGTAAGTTATTATTGTCGGTTTATATCTGAGGTGACAAACATATAGTTTTAAGTGAGTTAATAGAGGTCTTAGTACAGAAGAAAAGAGAGGAGAGTCCCCCCCACATGAGGGCGAAATCTGACTGAACTTCATTCTGCCATTCACACACTGAAGAAATGGTGAGTATGACCGATCAACACATCAACACTTTACAATAACTGTCAATAAGAAGATTAGTAAAATTACTGCAATTGTCAAACGCTTAACAGATCATTAGGCACTTAATGTAAATTCAACTCGCAAAACATGTTGTTGAACTTTGATATACTGTAATATATCTACATTATTACACTTTCATAAACTACTTGTCTGTTAAGTATTATACTAATGTTTATTCACGACTTATTTATGAAAGTTATTCGCAAGCTTTAGTGGGCTAATAAGACAATCTGCATGTTGACTAACTTATGTTAAGATAAATTGTTTTACCTGAGGATCATCTGACTCGTTCATTTATCTACACACTATACATGTGTGCTTTAAGTATCTTCAGTATAAAATATATATAGAATATAAATATCAATATCAAATATCAAAATGTATTTATGTCAGTAACGTTGATATGACATGTAAAAACTGATAACACTATTACGCAACTTAAAATTAATCAACATTGTTCATATTTTTAGCCCATCTTTACATTTAATATACATATAGGCTATAACATATATGTTTTGAGTCAAAAGCCCAAATGTGTGCAAAAGTCCAACATGTTTTTTGCATGTTAATTTCACCTAATTCAAAACCCTCCTGACATTAGAATATAATATTTGAATGAATTCTATCCTCCAAACTAAAATTCCAATACCATCATATTTTATCACATATATCAACAAGAACATACACTAAAATCACACTGTTATATATCAGGCAAAGGGCAATAAAGGCAGATTTTGCACAAAAAATGATGTGTGTTCTCAGGACATGAGTATTTTTTAAATAAATATGTTCTGTATGTTGTCACATTTTAATGGGGCAAGTCACATACAATTTAAATAGTATAAAAGTATACTTTTTACTATTAATTACAGTTTTTGTCCAAAATAATAATTTGTATTATAAATTACATTTTTGCTTCATATTTTTTTATATTTTGCATTTGTAATGGTTTTAATGTTTAAGTTTTGCTAAAAAAACATTTAATAAACAGTTTAATAGCATATTTTATTGTGACAGCTTAGTGTAACACATTTTTCAACAAAATGTCAGCTGTATCTTTTATCTTGGGCAATAATAGTGGACAGATTTAGAATCCTTTTCTATTGTATTCATGTCATTATCATTTATGTTTATTGAATTTTTGCATAGTAACTAACTGTGATATAATAAATACAACCTTTTATAATGATGTATAATTTTGAATTTAAATACATTTCATTTGAGAAGTTGTTTTACTGTGCAGAAGAGAAAAAGTGATTTACCAGGCTAGGTTTGAGGCATTTAATTTGCAGAGAAAGCAGAGACAGGAGAAGATATCACTGAATACACACCACCGTTTACAGGAAAAAGTCTCCCTTTGCTTCTCTACTTAAGGTTTTGTAAGATTTGGTGATTTACATCACATTTTGTCCTAATCTCAGCAGCTGTCTGGGATGGGGTGCAGTTGTTCAAGTGCTGCAGTCAGGAATTCCAATTTGCATTCCAAGAGTGTCATTTGATGACTTTTATCAGCACGGTTCCATGGACTTGTCTGGACACTTAACATTTCATCTGCTCCATGTCAAGAGTCAAACACAGTTATGTCTTACTTTTTTATCTTTTTCTCTCTCTTGCTTTCTCTCTGTTTTTCTTTTTGTTTTTCTCACTTTCATCTCCTTACTTTGCTTTTTAAAAAACAAAAAGACCAGAGGTTCAGTTAAAAGAAACTGAGAGGGCAGAAGTGTTGGAAAAAATGAGAAGGTGTGTGTGTAAGGGAGAAGGGGATAAAGAGAGGGAGGTAAAATGAAGAAGTGCTTTTATGTTGCAGGCGCAGTCTAAGGCTGTACTTGTCAGCGGTACTGGTGTGATTCTCCAGGGGCCCTGGCAGAGTAAGAGAGTAGATGATGGTTAGACGGTTCAATAAATGCACGGACAGGTAGCCCTAGTGACATCCCCTGGAGACATTGCCTTAATGAAGAGCAGGTCCACTTAGCCCTGTGTTCTCTGACCCTCTACCTCTCCTCCACATACACACACACACACTGCTCATTTGATGTTACAGCTCTCTTGATTCTCTCATGAGTGAATTGGTGGCGGTGCAAAACTGTCAGAGCTTAGAGTAAAAAAGTGGGCCTACTTATAAAAAATTTGTAATTTAATAAATTAGTAATAAAAATGATGATTATTACTTTTGGGCTATAAATAAAAAGGCTGGTGTGACTTTTAAACAAGGTAACAGATCCACATTGACAGAGAGATGGGAGTATGTCATCAGTGGATAGGTTGGGACTGGGCTGAGTAGGTAGAACAGGTAGGCCATAACACCTACAAAACAGAGTATACAGTAAAGAATAGTGTTTCCAAGTGGGTTTTTTAAGTGGAGATAATCATTAGAGGGTTTAGTACATTTGTACTGTTAGAAAAGGCCACATTTTGAGAAACTGTCTTTGTCTAGCTGTGGATTTTGTAAAGAACATTGTGACACAGGGAACTATCGGAGCTGTAGTTGTTTATAAACAGTATATATTTGGAAGACATTAAATTTCTCCTCAAAACTATGAAAGAAAATTACAAAAATACATACAGATATATTCAAATAATTTTTAAGCAGTTTCATATCGCATGACAATTATGGTGTGAGATCAAGTTAAAATAATTAGGGATAAAAAGGCTTCTCTGTTTATCTTCTATTTATTATCTTCTGTAATTTAACGGGTAAACAAACTTGTTAGCCTACAAATAAAATACTACAGATGAAAAATGAATTATGTTGTCTCTGCTGTTGCAAATATTTTTTTCACATGGTTTTGTGCAGGTATTTAATACAACAATGCATCAACATTGGTTAAAACATTCAACATACATGACATTATGTAAACATTAAATTAAAAAATAGAAATTTTCTAGTATTTAAATACACAGTCACTGATTGGTTTCTGAGGCCGGGTCATACTTTCTCGTATTACCATTTAATTTCCAAAAAAATTGTATTTTGTTGCCGAATAGCTGTAAACATTGCAGTTAAACAGAAATGCCCAAGCATGTCAGCTGCTGGAGCTGAATTCATGATCTAAGATAGTTTAATATTAACTGTCATATTGTTGTGTAGGAAAAATACAATGAAACAGGGACATGATCTCAAAAGTGTGAACAGGAGAACTCACAAACACCATAGCCAAAACGTAGACTCAGACTGACCAAAATCAAGAGCATAAATACACAAAGGTGACCGCAGGGACTAAAACAAGGCACAGGTGAGACTAATTAAAAATTAAGGAAAACTTGGAAACAGGAGAAACTATGGAAACAAACTAGGATCTAATAAACATAATGATGAATAAAGAAACAAGGAATACAAAGGCAAAAACAACAAGAACATGACAGTAATCTCTGTTGTTTTAAAGAACTAAGACAATAATAATTCACTTCTATTTGTAAAGTGAAACAAGCTGGGCTGGAGATGTTGTGAATTTACAGGCAAGCTCAGAACAGAGACCTTGCGGTAACTAAAGTATTCAGTGGGGAGGTGTATGATGATTGTGTGTAATTCATATTTTATAGTTAACATAGAGGTAGTATAGAGTAAGATGTTACGCCATATTGTGCCATACAGGATGTTCTGGATAAAAAGGTAACAATGGGATTTTCAGCAATACTTTTGTTTCTTAATAAACATGGAAACAGGGATGTACCTCCTTATAGACTCAACCTCTGATTAGTTTTGTGGGAAAGGAACATATTGCCTTTTGTTCACAGAAGGCAATCCATGAGATCCATGGAAAGGTTTGATTCAAATTTGTGACTTCTTACTAGTTATGGTTTATAATGATAGACAAAATTTAATATGATTGGTTGATGTCTGTACCTACTACGGTTAGTTTACACTTGGAGATTGCACATTGTAAAGCTTTAAGATTAGACGTAGGATTTCTTTTAGGAATGATTTAATTTAGTTATATTTAGGACAATATAGTGTACATAGCTTGTTAATATTAGTATTTTTATTTTTCTTGTGATCTCTGTCATGATTTACTTGTTTCTTTGTCTTGTGATTGAGGCTCTGTGACACTTCAGAGGAATTCGACACTTGGAAGAAAAAGTGTTTGTTAATGTTAATTGTTAAAATCTTAGATTTTTGAATGAATGTTTGGAAAGGCCTTTTTACTCCTTTTCCAAGTTCTCTAATTAATCATCTAGACATACTGCATACTGGATGCCAAATGAATAAAAACAAACTGAAAGAAAAGAACTGGAATAAATTCAGAAAGAAAAGTATGACAAATAAAGCAGATTTAGTTTTGTTTACTTAGTTCTAAGCACATTTACTGTCTTCTCTGTTGCAGGTTCCTAATCTAATTCCTATAATTATGATAAATTGTCTGCCTAGATTATTTAGCCAGTTATTTACAGTCAAAAGGAAACATTATGTAATATCTGTTACTCCAAAAGCACAATCTCCCTTGCTTTGATCTAATATAAATCTAAATATTTAAGTGTGTTGCTAAATTCATTTTTTTATTTATATAGCGCATTTTACAATGTTACATTGCTTCAAAGCAGCATTACATAGAGAAACAAAGAATAGTAATAAAAACACAGAACAAATGTCGTACATGTTAATGGTATTATTGCAAATATTTGTGGGATGTAAAAGACTAATTAGACATACTAGGTTTATAGTATGTTTATATGCTAAACAATAGTATTCTAGTATGTAAGTGTCAGTGTGTGTGTGGCTTTTGGCGTGTTTATGTCTGTATGGGTGCCTTTAGGTAAGAGGGGGACAGTGCGGCTTCTGAGAAAACATTCTGCTTCTCAGAGACTTCTTTCATGTGACTGTAGCATTCCACTAATGCATTCACAGCAGCATGCACAAGACAAGACATGCGTCCCATCCTCCCACTGCCGTCACTTTCTTGCTCTCTTTCTCTTACTTTGACCTTAACATTTATCAAAGAACCCTGTGCAAAATTTCTCTTAGCAGCTGTGAACTGGGCAGAGAACACACACATATTTGTTTTAGGATATCTCATGGACTTCTACTCTTGTCATGGCCAATGAAATATATTTTCTATTCCCTACCCTTGTACGTAACCCTCACACAAACCTGTTGACATTAGTACATTTAAAGTAAAATCTGGTTTACAATCCTGTTTTATTAGCAATGATTTTGGCATGTTTCAAATGTTTTTGCCTCTCATGAGTATAGCCAAACCTTTACACACACAGAAATGAATAAATACTAGTTTACACACACACATAAAAACATCTTACAAATTAAAAGCACACTGACTCTTAGTAAGCATTAGCACACAATTTTATATATAAAATCCAGGAATATTATTATACTATAACAGCCCTACTGTCACCGTTATTAGATTATTGTTTTTTTACCATGCAACTTTATATTAAAAGAGAGAGAGGGAGAGGTAAAGGGAATGAGCTGTGATTGAGTTTGCTGGTTGTGTCAAGGACATGTGCCACATGTTAACAGTGCCAAGACCCAGTGTGAGAGCAACACAGGGAGGGAAAAGAATGATCTGGCCAGATAACAATTCCACTGGAGAAGTTTACTGCTAACACAAACAGTTAGCACATGAATTCACTATTTAATAGGTGGCAAAATGAAAGGGTGAAGCTTACTTATATATGTATGTTTTCTGTATGGCTAAATATACCCCCAGGAACCAAAAGGTTTTAGGAAAAGTACAGTAGGTAAGTAGGTTTAGGTAAGTACAGTAAATTTTGGTGTCTTCTTTTGGTGTGTTCTAAAAAACAAAAACAAATCCCTTCTTTTTTGCATAGACACTGTTGGATAACTGCTATCCAACATACAATTAATTAGCATGAAAAGTAGCTTCTTTTGAACACATCAGATGTCTTAAAAGTAAAATTGTATGTATAAGCCTGTTCCACAGAAGCGGTCTTCCCTTTTCAACTGTATTTAAGAAATTAAAAAACATTACTGTCATTTGGCATAATCACATTAAATTTAAGTCATATTCAAATTATTGTAATAAAAAACTTTTAATTGCTTATTTTAGAGACAAAAATTCAACATTCAACAATTGCCCCACATTTTGTGTGCAGCTCTGTTATCACATAATTTTTGCCCTTTACAAAAAGTCCATACCATTTTCTAAATTGTTTTTCAAAATTTGTAGTGTTAATTCATTCAGATGTATATAAAATGATTTTGAAAAATCAAACAACAGTAACGGTAGCAACGGACATATTTTGTACCCTATTCATGGAATGTGCAAGTAGTCTGCTTAACTAAAGGTTTAAATAAGAATGCATTCATTCAAAAGCTTTCATTTATTTTAACTTTTACTAGCCATTTATCTTTAAGATAAAAAAAAACATTTCATGTCCCCTAAAGGATTTTGATGGCATTCTTTATTGTTGCCTCCTCTCATTTATAGCATCTTTAGTACTATTGCATTAATACTTCACCAAACAAGCACTAGAGATCAGTAACTGATGATATAACCCCCTAGCAGCTCATTAGATCAGCTGTCATTACATTTCTTCTAAAGCAATATGGGGGAACAATATGGGGGAATATTTCAACAGGAAACTGTAGATTATAGTTCTTGTAGTTTGTAGAGGTGCTTTAGGTGAAATTCAAAAGCTTTTCTACTTTTTACATTACATTGTTTGGGGCAATGTAAAGTATATCAATTAATCAATCAGTCAACTGATCTGAGCATCGTTGTTGGATTTTTTAGTTTAAAAGACTACTAAAGCTTTTCCTATACATTAATGTGTTTACCTGTAATGTAGATGTTTTAAGATGTCTTAATTTACATGAAATTTGAAATTAAATTGCCAGACTTTCCACAGGTTTAATGTCAAAATATAAATAGCTAGAATGTACAGCTGCTAGAACGTGGATAAAGGTGTTTAAATGCAGAGGTAAATAAGGATAAAGGGCAAACATCTATGTGTTTTGGCTATACATTTAGAAGATACGTCTAAAAACCAATACAAGAACACAGTTTAAGGTGTTTACATGTTTTTGGGTTATTAATACCAGTGTAAGATGGCGCATATAAGAACTCCTAACGTTCAATATATCATTAAGAGGGTCTTGGTTTCATTTTTGCATTTCAAAACTACAGTAAAGGCAATTGTCTTACCTGAAAATCCTCAGTAAAAAATGTAATAAAAAGGTGTTTCTTTATTAGGTCGTTTCTCCTGGACCCCTCTTTCTTCCTCCTTTGTTATGTTTCAGTATTTTAGCACCACCTAAAACAAATGCACAGCTCTGGCACTAGTGAAGACTCTCAAACTGTTTCTCGGTATGAGGCATTTTTTTAATTTCCTTAAAGATATATCACTTTGTGCTATAGTGAAGCGTTGCCTGCTAATCGATAGCCTGTTATTGGGTTTGTGGTTTTGGTCAAATATCTCTCTTGGTTGTGCCTCAGGTGAGGGGCAGCAGACTAATAAAGCATGCTGTGTCTCAGGGGCGAAAGCAAGGATGAGTATGGGTTAGTCAGTGTACCCTTCCTGTAAACATACAGTACAACTCAAATCTGAAGCTCTCTCTTTCTATTTCTGTATGAAGGGCTTTATTCATGTCCTAATGGAGCAAAGATTCAGCACATGTCAAACAGAGATGAAGAAGGCCTGCAGAAATGCTCGGCTGCCTGTGTGTTTGTCCTTGGCTAAGTCAGATTGCCTGTGGCCGATCCTATGTGGCTGATGTCTGGGGAAGGTTATGAAAGGTTGTAAGTTTGTTAGCTCCGAGCTTAGAGATTAGGACCCTGAACTATGCTTTGGTAACATTTATGGAGTATTTAAAGACCACTTATTTTAAAGGCCTAACTATAGACGTGTACTAATAAATGCATACGTAAAACATTGACATGGTTTTAAGGGTGTCTAAAAACAAAATTAGGATTTATTTAAAATCAGATTTATTATTTACATTGCAATACATTGGTTTTCATTTTTTCTTGAATGGATATGCACTGTAAGTGTACACAAGTGTTCTCTTAAATAAAGGAGGTAAGAGGATGTAAGGTAGAAAGAGTGTCACTAGCAAGCCAAGCTGTTATTACAGAGTACTGCACCCTCTCATAAATACTCATAATTAGATGCTTCCAGAAGCCCAATAATTTTACCATGTAACACAAAGTACCATGAGTGGCATATTCATTTTCCTCAGCATAAGCATAAGCTGCAGAAGTGAGCCAGTAATCTCTGTTTCTGCTTATAACCCTCTAATGGAAGGTTTGGTTAGTACACTAGCTTGGCTAGTGACACTCTCTATGATTTACCTATTCAGGGATGTCATCTGAGCAAGTCCTGTGTTCAGGTTTTCACATGTAAATGCCACAGTCTTTCACTTCAGTGCTCCACACCTGTTTCATGAGCCTATGAAAATTTCAGCCTTTTTTCTTTGGGCAAAGAAAAACACAGAGCAGGGTATGTTAGTGTTGTGCTGTAGTACATTCCATTCACCATGACTTTGTGAAGTTTTAGCTAAAGCAATCCATGAGTTCTTGCGTTTTTTACATCAAAGCTTCCTTCGTCTCGCTTCTAACCACAGTCCCACTAGCCTATAAGGCCAGTTTTTGAGTTTTTCAATAGATTTTCTAAACAATTTTCTTCCAGCTCTTGAGTAAATATGTTTTTTTATTGTTCCACCCAATGGAATGCTATATATAGTTGGTCTATATCACACTTGTGTGTTAGAAGCACTCTACATGGCATTAGCTTTAAGTCCATAGACTGCACAGTGTGAGAAGGAAGTCTTTGTTGTCATAGAGTATCTAAATTTGTAAGAGGTGTTGCAACTTGATTTTGATTTGTTGAACTTATTCAGTGTTCCGCCTGTGAAAGCCAGACTAGGCCAGAGTTCTTTATTAGGCACAAGAAGCTTCCGATGTTCTCTTTCACTGTAGATGCAAGACTGTAGCTCAGGGGACATTAGTTCTGGAGAGAACATTAAATCAGTGCTGGTTGTTTTGTTCCTTAGCAAGCAGGTCATTGTGCCCTCAAGCAGTGATGCAACTGGCACATGCTACAAAAATACAAATTTCACAGCATACAAAATGCCACAAATTAACTGCATTTCATCTCTACCTGAAGACTCAGAAACTGAAATGTCACAATAAACTATAATATTCAAAGGGGCACAGAACACTGTTAGCATCTTCAGGCAGGGCTAGAAGACTTTGTAGGTTGCAAAATACATCATTAAGTATAATCAGGGGTGCACAAAATGGGGTATGCCGTATATGTAGTGCATACAGACATACAGGGGGGTGCCATTTGTCAAAATCTTTCTTTAAAAGTCTTATACATAATCGTGATCTTATTTGTTTAAAAAACAATAATTAAAGATTTTTTAAAAAAATTTAAGACCATTTCTTAATTTTTGGTTTAGCATTTTAAACAAGCTTAAAATGTATTTTATTACATCAAGTAATCATATCAACTGCTCGCCCTCTGACACAGTCACATGACCAGAATGAATAAATGTCTGTTCATAAGCACAATGTCATAAAAACCTGTTTTAACATATATTTCGTTTTTAATAGTTTAATCATTTAAAGGACAATGACAAAGCAGATGAAGAGAACATGTAGTAACAGACCAAACAGGATATTATGAGTATAACAAACATAAAATATATTTTGTGAAATATCTGGTCCATTTACTCATGAACATGAAGAGCACAGGAGGGAAATAAGTACAGAGAGCAGGTGAAGACAACAGGTGCAACTGGCCACACAGCTTATTGTGAATTACATTAGAGATTATTGTATTGCAGTCTTAGGGTTTTTTTGCCTTGCAATATTTTTTGCTTTCTGCATTAATGTGTCATAATGTAGCTTCCCTGTAGCTTAGTGGTTAGAACATGGCGTTAACAACATCATGGGTTTGATCCCAGGGATTGCACATACTCAGAAATATCATAGTTGTTCATGAGTCCTTATTTGTCCTGGATTTTGATTTTTTTATGAGATAAACTTTAAACTTGAAAACAGTCAACATACATTTAGCCAAGTCACTTCAGATAGGGTCAGAATAATAAGGCATGGCTCATATAAAGTTCTAAATGGATTTGTGATATCTTGAATATTGTTGCTGTGGCACATGACAAACTTGAAAGACTTCAGGTGAGCAAAAGCTCAGACATGGGTGTGGGGGGCTTTGTAGCACCTCCTTTTGACTAAAATGATAGGGTTAGTTTTACCTATGGTCACCAAACTATCGTACATGTATTTTTCTCATCAAGCCAGACAGCTTCCAAAATTGCATTCTTAAGCTCCAGGAGGATGTTGGCCATTTTGGATTGTATGTGGATTTTTGTCAGTTCCCGGCTCTGAAGTTTAAAAATACTCCTTCTAGGGAATTTATGTTATTGTCACCAAATTTGGCAAATATTATGCCAAGACACTAAAGATAATAAATTCCAAAAATATTTTTAATATCTCGAACTGTGTTGCCATGATGAAGCAAACAATTTATGGCAATACATGGATCAGCAAGGGTCTCATATCTTCTGCATGCATTGAGTAATTTACATCAAATTTGGGAAATATGTTTTGTTGTTGTGGGCTGATCATTACATGGCTATTGTGAGTCACAGTCATAGTGCCACCAACCGGCAGTGGAAAGTGTGTTAAATACAAAAAAACTTAGACTTCCAAATAGTCTTCAATGATTTTTAAAACTAAATGCAGTTGATAACCATGCATCGTGTTCTGAAAAGCACCAGTGGCGATGATGCTGTACTGCTTGGAACTGCTTGCAGCTATACTTATTATTATTTTTAAATGTCAATACAGCAGTATGTATTGTTACTACAATTCAACAACCTGTTTTTCCATCTTTGCTGATCATAAATCTGATCAAAGATCATAACTTTAGATCATAAATTTGCTGATCCACTTGCCCGTCCAAGTATTCTCTTCAGCCTGTTTTACCATGTCATAGTGGAGTAATACCAAACAATGTTGTTCTATCAGGTGAGGACTGTTTCCGCTTCTTTGCACATAAACAACCAGGCCAATGATGTGATGGTATAAAAGTAGGTGTCGTTATCTTGCTTTGGGGCAGGTCATTTGAAAATAAATTTACCTAGTGTTGTCACAAATTTACCCATTTTGCATTAGTGTTCTTCAGAGGACGAATACATAAATTGCTTTCATTATTGATATGGAGGATGTTTTAAGCTATGAAGCTTGCAGGATGTATTAATGATACCAAGACCTCTTATATTTAGGAAGATCAAGAGAAACTTGATTACTCATGTCATGACCCCTTTATACATTGTTTGGCTGCTTCCAACAAAAGTTCAGTGGCTTTTTAGAGTTAAAAGTGATAAACAGAAGGAAACTGTTACGGAGGAGGTTCTCGCTCCGCCCCCTGCTGGTCACCAGTGGGAACCCTTGCTAGAATATTAGTTCCATCCTGAACTGCATTTCCATCGACCCCCATTCCTAGGACTGATGACTTCCTGTTTACCACCTGTTTCCAATTAGCTGCCCTATAAAGCCCAGGTTAAAATTCCATTTAATGCGATGTCTTGTAATGCCATGCGCTACAATTCAGAGCGTTTTCTCGGACTGTTTTCCCATCGCTATTTAACGTTTAACGTTTTTGAATTTTTGCCGCCTGCCCCTTGTTTGGATTACGGACTTGGTTATTGAATGTTTGCTGTCTGCCTCGACCATTGCCTGGATTTACGTTTTGTCTCTGCCTCGCCTACATTGCTCTGTTTTCCGGTTTTTGACCAGCAAACACCTTGCCTGTGTTTGGTTTGTTTTAACAACAAAAGTGCTGCAAATGGATCCCGTTGTGTCAGCATCCTCGTAACAGAAGACATCGCCAACAAATGATCCAGCAGCCATCCACCAACTGTCTACCAAGTTGTCTATCCAGGTGTCTCAGCTCACCAGCAGCAACTCACTCATCTGACCACGCTCACTGAGAAGTTGGTCAGAGCGTTTCATGGATCCCAATTTTTTCCTCCTACCACTACTACTGCAACACCCTCTGCATCCAGCCACCCGACCACTGCCATGTCTCCCGCCTAGCTTTTCCTGATAAATTTACTGGTGATCCGGGGAGATGCAATGGCTTTTTGTTGCACTGTTCGCTTTTTGTGTCCCAGCAGCCCGCCCTGTACCCTACAGAGCGGCCGCATTGCTTTTGTTTGCTCTCTGTTAATAGGGAAGGACCTGGATTGGGCTGTGGTATGAAGGTCAGACATATCCATTTTTCGTACTTTTGATTCCTTTTAATGGCAGTTTAAGGAGGTTTTTGAACATCCCTCGGAGGGACGGAGCCCCAGTAAACAACTACTCGCTTTAACTCAGGGGGTACTGCTGCAGAATACGCTCTGAACTTCCGAACCCTCTTCGCTCAGACCAATTGGGTTGAGGATACTCTGATGCTGCTATATTGTCGGGGTCTAAACAACGAACTCCAATTAGAACTGGCATGCCGTGATGAGGGTTGGAACCTGAGTGAGTACATAGAACTCTCTATTCAAGTGGATAACCTTGTATCTCCAAACACAGCGAGTGCAGCCCTTCCCAAGCCCATGCAAGTTAATTACACTCACCTCTCCTCCGAAGAACGTGAGAATCATCTTCGTTCTGGTCTCTGCCTGTACTGCGGTCAGTCTAGTCACCTTAGAGCTTCCTGCCCAGTTCAACCCGCCTCAAAACCACCACCGGTGAGTGTAGCATCCACCATTAACAATCAGTATCAGTTACCCTAGTTATTGACAATCGAACAATAGAATCTTTCACCTTAATCGATTCGGGTGCTGCAGCTAACTTCATATTTCTAGGATTTGCTGAACAAAATAATATCCCACTAATCTCTTGCTCTTCTTCCCTAGAGGTGGAGGTGTTAGATGGTTGTCCCTTGGTACTAGGAAGAGTGGACTACTAGACAGAGAAATTACATCTTCTCGTGGGGGTGCTCCACTCAGAAAACGTATTTCTTATATCTGCACCTAATCACACCATCATTCTGGGTTTGCCCTGGCTGTGTGCGCATGAACCTTCTATTTCATGGAGCGAGGGGTAAATTACCTGTTGGGGAGATAACTGTCACCAGTCATGCCTGCAAAAGGCATGTAGAAGTTAAACCTGAAACCCAGAGTTCCTCGCTCTCTCTCATACCTCCCTAATATTCAGATCTAGCTGTGGTCTGTAGTAAACAAAGAGCTTCCCAATTGCCCCCACATTGTGATATAGATTGTGCAATAGATCCCAGGAGCTAAACCTCCTAAGGGACGGATCTTCCCGTTATCTCAACCCGAGTCAACCGCTATGCAACAGTACATCGACGAGGAGTTAGCAAAGGGGTTTATTTGTCCGTCTAACTGCGGGCTTCTTCTTTTCCGCTATCCACTCCCGCTGATTTCCATAGCCCTAGAACAACTTTGTCGCGCCAAATACTTTACTAAGCTAGATCTCAGAAGCGCTTACAACTTAGTACATATTCGGGAGGGGGATGAGTGGAAGACTGCTTTTTCTGCATCTACAGGTCACTACGAATACCTCGTCATGCCATTCGGTCTGGCTAATAGTCTTTCTGTGTTCCAGTCTTTCATGAATAATATATTCCGAGATATGTTAGATAAATTTACTATTGTACACATCGATGACATTCTAATCTATTTAGAAACGCTGGAGGAACACATTGTTTACTTTCATTTAGTCCTCCCGCGTTTAATCCAAAACAATTTATATGTAAAGGGGGAGAAGTGTGAGTTCCACACTACTAGCGCCACCTTCTTAGGTTACGTCATGATGACAAGAATGTTTTAGCAGTCACGGAATGGCCACTCCTCAAAACCCTTAAAGAATTACAACTGTTCCTAGGGTTTGCCAATTTCTATCGCAGGTTTATCTGCAAACTCCTCTGACTTTACTCATGAAGCGTCAATCAAGTAAAATATTATGGAATGACGCAGCTATAAGGGCATTCTCAGAACTCAGAAGAGTCGTTTTACTTTTGTACCCATTTTGCAAAACCCTGATCCTGAATTATATTTCATTGTTGAAGTAGATGCTTCAAATATAGGTGTAGGTGCCATCCTTTCTCAACGGCACAGCGTACCTCCCAAAATGTTTCCCTGCGCCTATTTCTCGCGTATAAAACTTGATACAGAATACAAACATCTACCCTACAACCTAGGGAGTGGTGATTTCAAACCATCTGAGAGATGACATTTCATGTGAAACATGCAGTATCCATCAATATACAATTGTGCAGAAATGCACTAGACATAAATTAGTGTCTGTTACTGAGGTACACAAAGACTGCTATGCAAATGGGTTTATATTTCCCTGGGGTAGTGCTGACTCTAAGTTTGACTCTGTGAATAGGTTGCATAGGATGAGTTTATTTAATCTTCTTGTCACCTCCAGATTTTCTTTCCAGCCTCTAGCAGCTTTACAGTCATGTGACTTAGAGTGCACTCTGTCTTCTGGGCAGGCCAGGGAATTGTACAGTTATGATTTCTATACACACTCACATTATAATCAGTGTAAGGCCTACTTTAGCCCCTAATCCTTAAGTGAATAAGATAAACTTTAATTAGGCTAATCAGCAGTATAATTAGCCCCAGTTACATTTTATTGGCCAGATAACGACAAATCTTTAAGTGGGCAAAAACAACATGGCAAAAAAGTGTTACATGATAATGCAATGGCATCTTTACATCTTGCTCTATCTCTCTTACTCCCTCTCTCTGTGAGAAAAGATTTATTAGCAGGAATGTTAGCATTTACATGTAGGGACTCCTAAAAATGTATAAAAAGAATTATATTTGTTATCTGTTTTTTGTTTGTTTTTTATGTTGTTATTTGTTTTTATTACATTGTTATATTGTTTCCTCTATACAAATTGTATGTTCTGTTTTAAATTTCATGTATTTAAAGGTATTAATGCTGGCCAATTAACTCTAAATGTGACAAACACCTACAAGCGTATGACCAAACACAGTTACATTGTTACACCATGTTAGAGAGACGTCAGAGCCAGAGCATTATACACAGTGAAGATGAATGTGGAGCAGAGGCCCTTGATCCACTGAAAGCGTGCATAATTTTTGAAAACTTTGTATACTCTTTGTGGTGTAGGGCCCACTCATCCACTCATTTTGTTTGTTTAAAGTGTTTCATTCATCCGCCATGTTGTTTTGAATGATTTGTAAGACTGTCCATTGCTGGGTCACATTGTGTGTTTGGAGAAATGCATTAGTTTTAAGATACTGCAGATCATTGATCAGTCACCCAGCATCATTTATAGACTTGTAAACTTGTAAATGTGCTTTGAGAATAGGACAAGCTGTCACCATCACAAGCTGTCATCTGGACTCAACAGTTGTTACGGCGATTGACCGTCTGTGAGGCCTCAAAGTGGTTTGAACCATAAGTAAACTCAACATTGCCTTGACATTTCCCTCAAATGGAATCTAACTGCAGAACTTGAAATTGCTTCTTTTGTAGTTTCATTCTTCATTTTTGAAAGTGCACTAACGATTTGGGCCCCATTGGTTAAACAAAGGGAATACGTATATTACAAATCACTTTGCCTGCTTTGCGACTGTGCATGTGTTGTTTTGAAAACAACAGAATGTTATGTGATGAATTGATAATGTGATATGACAATATCTCGCGGGATATTGGTGTTTCTGAACCTCTGCCAGTTGGAATGAGAGGATAAGAGGTGAGCTCCACTCGGGACTTTGCGCAATGCAAACATCAGGGGTTCCAACCAGTGACCCAAGTTTTTAGCATCGTTGTGAACAAACTTACGAATCATGTTTCTGATGGTCTGATTGCACCGTTTGACCAGCCTATCTGTTTGGGGGAGTAAACACTGGTATGAATCGATTTTATACCCAATAATAATTCGTAGAGCTTGCATAATGTGCGTGACATAAACGTTGTGCCTTGATTGGTGAGGATATCTTTCAGGATCCCATCCCGGGAGATAATACAAAACAGGGCGTCCGCTACAATCTTTGCAGAGATGTTGTGGAGGGCCACTGTTTCCAGGTATCGTGTTGCATAATCATACGCGACAAGTGCAAAGCGATCCTCTTGTGCTGACCATTCTAATGGCCCAACGAGGTCCATGCCAATTCTTTCAAAAGGGACCTCAATTAGCGGATAAGGGCACAATGGCCCTTTTGGGACCAACTGACATTTGCGGCATGCTGCACACCACCTGCGGACATCCCCTTGAATGCCCGGCCAATAGAAACGGGCCATGAGATGGTTAAGTGTTTTATCTTGTCCTAAATGGCCAACCATCGGATTATATGGGCAATCAAAAAATCCTGCGTCAAGCGCAAGGTCTTATCTCTAGATTGTTTGAGGGGAAAGTCCCAAAGCGGAGAGAAGGCTATCCTTGTCCCCTCACCTGCCCCAACCAGCCTTGCAACCTGGTTGGCTTGATTTTTGCAGGAGCCACCCTTACACATAATAGTGAAGCAATAGTGAAGCACCCTTTAATAGTGAGGCAAATATCGGCCAATTCGTCTCCAAAATAATCGAGTGGCTAAGGTGGGGATTAACCACCGCCTCAACTCTGTTTTTGGGCCCCCAATTGAATTCTGACCACAATCATAGGATACTGGCGAATGTCCTGTGGACACACCTCACCTAAACCGTGCAGCTCATATCCAATGCCTCAGGGTGCATCAGGCATTGATGAATGGAGGTCTGGTTGCAACCCGAATCCACCAAAGCCTGGTAGGTATTTCCCCCAACACTTACAGGTATGTAATAATTTCCGGCTCGAACAGGGGCGCTTGGCAAAACTTCAGAGACTCGAATTAGTGTGTGCACTTACATACAGGTACACTGATCCCAGAAGTGCCCTGGTTCCCCACAGTGCTAACGGAGCGGAACCCAGACTTCCCCTCCACACTGCTGGCAGTGGGAAGCTCCTCCCGCAGCTGAGTCAAGAGAGAGGGTGCAGAGAAGGATACAGGGGCTGCAGGGGTGAAAAGCGGGATCAGCTGTATGGCCCACTGGTCCGCTGACCAGGTGCAGGCCTCTGCGGTGCGCTCAAATAGTTCAATAAAGGCCTCCGAGTCGTCCTTGCTGGTTGTTGGCACAGGGCCGCCAGCATAGATAGCAACAGCTGCCGATCCTCCTGTTGCCCTTCCAGAAGAGAATGGAACCTCTGATCTTGCTCTTTGCGCAGCTCCAGGAGAGCTTGGTGTTGCACATGATGAAGGTTGGAGAAAGACTTGACCAGCTCATCCAGCAGCACAGACTCCATGACAGCGTGAAAAATTACTTCCTGGGTTTCCGCAAAAGTGGCTGGAACCACAACCCGCTTTCCACAATCACATACTTATTTGTATCAGGAAAGAAGTTTTTTTTCTCCTCCCACTACAAAGCTACACTTTAATCCTTTCTTACTACTTCCTTACTACTACATTTACATGTATGTACTTGGCAGGTGCTTTTATCCAAAGTGACTTCAATGCATTCAAACTATACATTTTTATCAGTATGTGTGTTCCCTGGGAATCAAACACACAACCTTTGCACTGCTAATGCAATGCTGTACAATTTGAGCTATAGGAATACTTCTACCTTCAATACCTCCGACCTCTAATTATCCTTGAAAGGGTTACAAATTAGTGATTAAACAATAAATCTTTGTTATTCTTTTATTCCTTTATTCCTTGTTGTATTTATCTTTTTTTTATTAAAGGCCTTTAACTAATCTGGGATTTCCAGGGAGAATGCAAGAGTCAACTATCTAGCCAGCTTAATTACTCCCTGGTGGAGGCACCATGCGCTTCTAGTTAATTTAACCGTTTCTTTTTTTAGAAGAAACCAGCCAGTTAACCATTTAAATGCCGGCAACCTAGGGTAAAGTTATATTGACATTAAAAAAGCATTACTTAAATTATTGCATGAATCTTTTTAGTAAAGCATAGTACAGAATTCAATATAAAAAAATTAAAAAGCGTAAAAAAGTAAATCAGAAATTAGAGGAAAGGTATCACACGGAAATTGCAGAAACATATATATATAGGAAGGAAAGGACGTGACGTGAGGCCAAGTATGGTGACCCATACTCAGAAATTGTGCTCTGCATTTAACCCATCCAAGTGCGCACACACAGTAGTAAACACACACACACCGTGAACACACACCCGGAGCAGTGGGCAGCCATTGCTGCGGCGCCCGGGGAGCAGTTGGGGGTTCGGTGCCTTGCTCAAGGGTCTCACCTCAGTCGTGGTATTGAGGGTGGAGAGAGTGCTGGTAATTCACAATCTTCACCTACAATCCCTGCTGGACCTGAGACTCGAACCTGCAACCTTTGGGTCACAAGTCCGACTCTCTAACCATTAGGCCACGGCTGCCCCCATTATTATATATATTATATATATAATATATATGTAATATATATATATACGTATTATGGGAGCCCAAATAGGAAATAATTACATGAAATCTCAAAATAGTTTAAATTCTGAACATACATTTATAAGTCTGAATACATACATGTAATCCAATTACTGGTTATTAGTCTGAACATAGTTTAAACATGTAAAATCTATATATACTGTATAGTTATAAATATGGACTATATAAATGTCAGAATCTGGTAGAGCACTATATGTCCAATTCTACATGTTTATGTTAGGACTTTATTTACAGAGGGAACAATGGCTGGATAACTATAGGGGAGATACACCTCTCTCTGACCTCTCTCTCAACAGAAACATCTGTCTTTTGACATGCCTGTTTATAAATATATGTTTATATTAAGATGTAGACAATACCTATATTTTCAGATTTAAATATTATGTATTTAGGATTTTTACCTATATATTTGGATTTACATTTTTGTATTTAGAATTTATAGCTATATAAATAGTCAGATTTACATTTATATGTTAAAATTTAAATGTATATATTCAGATTTATAGCTTTTTTTGTCTAAAAACTATACCTTTTGGCAGTTTGCAGAGATGCTGTCAAGCTTGTGGGCCAGTTTGTGCTTGAGTTTACCCTAAATCACCTTGACAATCAGAAGGTTCACTCATGTGCCATGGCTTGACAGCGTGTCAGCAGTTTGGTCACTTAGTTCATTAAACCTTGCGGGGTGTGCATTGGTGCATTGAGGGTGAACCCAGTCTTGGTCTTGACAGCAAGATAGTGGGCTTCCAACGTCTGAGTGTTTCTGAGGAGTCTGGAAGTACAAACTGATTTGCTCACTGCTTATAGACACCATTTTAAATGGAGCCCTTATAAGTGATTGATTGAAACTCTCCTAATAGACAGAAACTTTGTTAACAGCTGTCACACGTCACACCAGTGGTGTAGTTTTGAATGAAGGGTGTAGGAACCCTACCAACCAATATATGCATATATGTGGCAAGAGGTTTAAAAAAACATATATGCTGAATTCTACTTTGATGCATGAGGATTAAGCAAACTTTTGTATATAAAACCCAAAGCTGGTCTGTGGACTTCATCACAGAGATCACAGAGAAAACACAGATTGTTTGTGTGAATACACAAAATGGCTTTCCTGCACTGGCAAGGTTATAACGTTTCTTTATGGCATGATGTAGGTCTACTCAATTAAAAACCATGGTATGGTACACATTACCAAATTCAAACCAATATTCATGATTGATTATTTTTATTACTAACAACAACATAGGTAATACACCACAATTTTCGTTATTAGCTAAACAAATACATAAACTAATACCACATCTGTTTATCGTCAGGCTTATATAATACAATACAGTTTGTTAAAGTTATTAGCCAATAGATACATTTTAAATAACTGTGGAACAACGCAGTTACCTTGACCAATATCTGTGAATAAATGCATGTTTTGATGAGGTAGAACTATGTGTCTTCAGTGTTGTAGTCTTTTTTAAACATGTGACATACTGTCACTAAAAAAAGGGTTCTTGGTTTTTCTTTCTTTAAAACCACATAATTGAGTCCTAAACGTAATATTGAAAGAAGTGGCAATGCAGTAAAATAAATCATCATGTTCTCTATAGCATTTTGTTAAAAAAAACAATTTTTACGTGAATATCTCACCAAGGCAGGCATTTTTACAGAAAAGTTCTGGGGCAAGTTGTGGGTGCACTCTACAGTGAACATGAGATTGCACATAGAAACAATCCCCTGGTGGGAAAAAATAATCAATTGCAGTAGTTTTAAAAGTTCTGGGTTAAATAACAACTCACCCACATTGTTCCAGAAGCCTTGGTTACATGCCATTACTTATTTTTAGGTGGCCATATGTAAAATCCTTAGAAAAATAAGTGAGAGTCTTAAATTTGTCTGACTACACTATGACACACAAACTGCACCTTTCACCTAGCACAAAGCTGAATCTGATGCTAACATGTAGATTACTAAGTACTCCAAAAATACAAGCAAAAACACACACACAAAAATAAAATCTTCTGTTTACCATACTGTAAGAAGTCTTTACTGAAGTCTTCTCAATGCTTATTGGGTTAATTATCCATAAACCTGAAGGTCTGATTATAGCTTTTATAAGTATAAGTCTGATTCTAGCTTTTTTTCATAATTTGATTGCTAGTGTACCTCTCGTTTTGCTAAAATGAGAACAATTTGCTGCCTAAAATGTGAGACTGGAAATAGCAAAGCATGACACAACTGCCAAATATACATTGTGTGACAATTTTAGTCTTTTGAGTGTTTACAGAAAATATCGCTGTCAGACTGGAGAGGACTGTCCCGTAGCTACCCTATATCATAAGTGCCCTACACAAGATGTATTAAATAAAATCATCTTTTGTGCTTGTGATGGAGAGATAACTAAGCAACCTTGGACTTTCACATTCAAAGTCCACTTTCGTTGTCACACTTTAGCCAGTCTTAGTTTTGTAAAACAAAATAAAGCAGTGCCTTTACTTGCATGGCTTGCCTATTATGGCTGCCAGTGTTCCAGAACATTTTACAAAACATGCATACTGTTGTCTTTATATTTATAGAGATTCTATATATGCAGGATTTGTCACTATATATTTGGATTTTATTTAGCTATAATATTTTTCTTTTTATCATGCATTTTTGCATCCCCGTGCTGTATCAAGCTGCATATATAAAAGTTAAAAAAAAAAGTGACTTACTGTGCTGTTAATACACAGTTACATGTTGTCATATAGAAATGTTAAATAAACCTGCTCTTAATCTATGATAACAACAACAAAACAAGTAAACAAGTATTACAATTCAGGATTTAATTGTGTCATTTTAATCTTTTTACAATTAAATCCAGATGATTCAGTCACCCATGTAAAAAAGGGGCCTGATCTGCTCCACTTGCAAAGTGCTTTATTATGGGGCAAAAGAATTTAGAGTGTATTTAGATACAAACAACCAGTAAAGCGTATGAAGTGCTGGGGAAAACTGTAACATCTGGAATATATAATTTTTGTCCCTTTAACCTTTATCCCACTTCTTTACATTTACCATTAACAGTGAATAACACCTATGTGGATCAGAGTTCTAAAACCAGCCACACAGCCCTGTATTTACATATTGCAACAGGATTAGGTTGTTCATGTCTTAAGTAGCCTTTGTTTGCTTTAACATAAAGCAGATCTACCGCAGTGCTACAGCTGAACCAGTCTGCTTGAGTTTAACTGCACCCCCCCCCCCAACTCTGTGTGTGTGGTTCTTTTTGTAAACTCTTCAACCTCCTTTATACACTTACAACACTGTTCTATAAGATTACAAGGAAGTATCACATAGCAAGTAGTATGGACCAGTCATCTGCCATAGACATTAGCAGAATTTCCAACACTTTTGCTACTAAACCAACAGACAAGGAGTTAAAGTACATACCAAAGGGTCCATGCAGTAGCGATCCTGGCTCACATGTTGCTCTTAAAAAGATCACAGATGAGGTGCCCCATTATGTTTGCTATTAAATAAAATAAATGATCCTCAAATGAGATTTAAAAATGTAACAACGCAATGCAATACAACACAAAAATAACTTAATAAAAACAATGAATACAAAAATTATAAAATGGAGTTCAAAAAACAAATTTCAAACTAATTAAAATCACAATTGTATCAGTGGATGCATTTTAGGAACTTGCTGCATTTTATTCTGTGATTTGACAAATTTTATCTATACTGGCTTCTAGCAGATAAAATGACTCACTCCACTTTTCTGTGCAGATGGATAGTAGCTAAAATGAGAGGGGTTGGCAAAGAAAAACAGAAAGAACTGTTTAGAAAAAGTTACCTGCAGTGCTAGGTTAAAATTCATTTTCAATGAGAGGGGAAGGCTGAATGGATAGTGAGAAATTACCCTAGTTAAAAGAGAGTAATGAGCAGGGGAGCAGTTGCACACCCAAGAGAATGCTTTCGCCCTTTGAATGCACACAATTTTATACTTTAAGTATGTGCACACTTAAAA
Organism: Botia almorhae; assembly: GCA_036877575.1. Lineage (NCBI taxonomy): Eukaryota > Metazoa > Chordata > Actinopteri > Cypriniformes > Botiidae > Botia > Botia almorhae. The sequence goes on along the minus strand of JAZGTJ010000432.1, from coordinate 88,362 downwards.
TCTGTGTTCACTAGTTTAGGGATATGTTACAAAACCATGTTTGAGGTTGCCATCACCATCTGGACGCCCCTGAGCACATCCTAGACCTCTCTTCTTCTCTCTTGCACTCTTTCCTTCCTGCAGTTCATATTTCAGTTTGTTCCCATGAGCTTGCAGGTCCAGACGGAAATTTGCTGAGGCTGCAGGAGCCCCTCGGAGGCCACACAGAGGAGGGACAGGCAGGGAACAATCAAGCCCAGTGCTCCTGCCTCTCCTGAAGCCTGTAAGGCTGCTCGGGTCCTCAGGGTGCCTGGTGCCTTTTTCCACCCTCTGTTCTATGAAATGCCATATCTCGCTTTCTCTCTTTCTTTTTTATGCTTGCACTATTTCTCCTTCATAACAACCCTCCTGTGTCTAATCCCCAGGGTGGACCGAGAGGCCATCCAGTCATTCGTTGTCCATCAGATGTGTTTACTTTCTTCGTGACAGCCAACACATCTGGACCGCATATTCAGGTTATTCCAGTGCCACTAGACACATTCCAAGAGATCATTTCAGAGGTTGTTACGGCAATCTTTCCCCCCAGTTGTATGACAGAAATTGCAGGAAGAGGGTTGGGAGGTGAGGCTACAGGGTACGACATTAAACACTAGAGCTACTTTTGCAAAGGGGAGGCATAAGTAATTGTAAGTTCTGTCCCCTTCCCAAACACACCCTAAATTGTAACGTCAGTGACATTTTTCATTTTTAGTTCTCTTTATCTCTTTTCTTTTTTCTCTTTGTTGTCTCTTTTTTTTATCTGTCTGCACATTTTAGGTCCTGGCCTCTCCCCCTTAACATTCCTATGCCTGTGTGTGACTGTGATGGCTGTCATCAGGCAGGAATGTCCAGCTCTCCCACCTCGTCCACCGTGCTCTTGGGTGAAACACCCTCCTGTTTCTCCTCCTCCGAAATGCTCGGCTTCACAAAATGTGTTCCTGCAGATGTTGTCCATTCAGTGCATACCTTTGATTGGCTGGAGTCCACAACAAGCAGAGTAATTTGCAGATATTCAATGGCTTGTTTTTGAGCTTGAGAGTGTGCAAGCTAGTTTATCTTGCATTGCTTATATCAGTGCAAAAGAACATTTACTTTGTCATTGCTTTGCCATATAACTCCACACAAATGAAGAAAAGATTTTCTTCTGCTGTTCAGAAAAGAAAAATACCATGTTGTACCTTATATAGACACAAATACAATTGGACAACATATTAATACAACATATTAATCTCTTTCATTCTAAAACAAATTTTTTATTTAAAAAATCATTTTTTTAAATATAAAGTTATTTTTCAAATGGAAGTTCCTTTAGTACTGTTTAAAAAGCTTCCCAGGTTGAGACCAAGTGTATGATTCTGCGAATTCTAAGCCAAGGGTGACTACATTAAAGATGCTGAAACATAACATAGAATTAATTTATTCTGGATACTTTTAGTCACAACATAATTCCAACTGTTACAATTGTGTTATTTCATGGTTTTGATAAGTTTACTATTTTTCTAAAATAATCCTAAACTTTTGACTGGACGGGTTGGTTACTAAATAAATATTGACATTTAAAGGGTTATTTGGGGATACAGGGGATAGAATAATACATGTACAGCTACATATATAATGTAGGTATATTCATGAATATTCAAGAAAGAACAGAGCTGTTCTTCCTCCGTGATGTGGGAAATTCATAACTGGCTACATGCAACCATAACCATGAATCAAGATTTTTAGCTCTTGGAATAGAGCGCCCACTAACAGTGGCCGCCCATTTTTCCAACGGCCTTGGTTTCCAGAAGGATTCTTTTCGTTCATTTTCTCTATGGGCATTTAAAAACAATGTTCAATAAAGAGTTCTAAAGTTTGAATTAAACAAACCGGCTTCAAGATGAATGACAACATTACAACATTTGAATTGAAGCAAGATTATTTAAATATTGAAAACAGTTAGCCGTGACTATGTCCATCCAACTGAGTGAACTTCTAAAGCCATGATAAAGTATTGTGAGTGATGCATTTCTGTTGTGACTGTGTGGTGTCCAGGAATATAGGGTGTTAATTGAAATTTTCTATTTTATATATATTCATTATATATGTTCATTCTACAGAAGCAACCACAAAGCTCATAATCTCCTTTGAAAGACTGATATTTTTAATGTAAAATATTTCTCACTTGAGAAAATGAATATGATTTTTACTTTTTTTTATAGAACATCACCTTTCATCACATTTATCACAGTGAAGTTGTAACAGGACAAAAGTGAATATTTAGTGGATTGTTTAATTCTACCATAGGCAGTACAGTGCAGTTTTATCTACTCTATTATGGAATGGGTTGTTGTGTGTTATGTGGGGGCCCAATGAGGTTTATAATGCCTGGAGAAAGCTATCTTAGCATTTCCATTCATCTCAATAGCCTTTGATCAGCTGCATCAAGGACTCGATTTTGCAGCCAGGTTGTTTTGAGCCAATCACCTGAGCCCTTAATTCCATATGACTAATTACTTTGGCCAACAATGATTGCCTGATGACACCAGAAGAACTTGCACAGTCCCAACCCTTCACCAGTGTCTAGAAAATACAGCAGATAATAAAACCGAGAGCTGCATGTGATATATTTAGACCAATGGTGTTCATTCCAACAACACTCATAAAGCTAAGACATAATATTGTGCATAGCTTTGTACCCCAATGTTTCTTTCTTATGGTAATAAATTATATAGATTAGAAAAGTAGAAACATTGTGCTGATAAGTGTAGCTCTGATACATCTGTATGTGGGGAGTCGTGGTGGTAGTGTGAGCATGGTCCGGGGGGTGGGGGGGTTGGGGGGGGGGATGGGGGCTGGGTTTGGAGAGAGACATGAGCCTGTTTAGTCACACTTTTCACTTTTTCTTCAGTCCTGGTCCCAAATGTTAAGAAGTGAGGAATAATAGTGGTGTCCTAGTTGGAAGAAGCTTTGTGAGCCACTGCCAAAGGAAAGATGATTGTCTTTGGTAAAAGAATGTAACTGGGCCTCAAATGGTCAGGAAATCCAAAAAATGTTACGCTGTGAATTTGTAGTGCGTGTACAAAACTATTAGGAGGCAAAAAATTCGAAGTGCAGAAGCTCTTGTGTTGCAACACACGAAAGACTGTACTGGATTGTCTGCGTTAGAGCATGCATATATGCAATATTTATTTATTATATTTATTACATAACAGATAACATAAACTTTTAAATGTTAATTTCTGCCATGTCAGTGCAGACTTTAAGAGCTTGACTCATACTGGGAGGAAGAACCATGGGGCTTCCACGATCTGTGTGACACGGGTTTAACTCAGAGCCAGACATGTACTGTTCTCCCTCCCAGTTTCCTTTGAGACACAACTCAGCAGGACAATGGAATAGATGTCAGTATTTTTAAAGGCTGCCAGTGAAAGTTTATTAATCAGCAGCAGCAGCAGAGCTCAGTGGTTCCAAAGGAGAGAGAAAGAGAGAGAATGAAAGACAAAGAGAGAGCAAGTCACTTAGTCATCTTATTCCTGCACCATCTGATCCACATGTGTGTGGGGGCGACATACCTGTCCACACAGACAGATATCTCTGACTTTGTCTGAAGGCATGATTTTGGAAACTCTTGGTGGGTCTAACAGGGGAAGTCAGCACCTTTGGGTTCTTTTCAAAGGCTGGAGTCTGGAAAGGGAGAGGACATGATGAGGAGATCAGGAAATGCTCCATTTAATTCCTCAGAACTTTGACCAAATTAACATAGAGAAAGAAAGATAGGCTTACTATGAAAATTTAATTTAAATCATTTAAAACTTATGTTGGTGACACTAGTGACACTAGTTTTTATATTGCTGGAAAATGTAATTCTTATGCTAGGATAGTCAGTGTGATCATTTTATTTAAGCCAAAAGGAGAGAATTTCTCCACTGGCGAAAATTTGTCAGACAAAAGGTTGTGGAGTATTTTTTCGATTGTATAGTGCTCCCTCAGTGGAAAGGCTCTGTGTGTGGCTTTTGTTTTGGTTAGTGTTCTCACTGCCCTTCCACATTCCAGCTGCTGCGATACAGTTCTGAACCTATGCACAGGGAAAACAGAGTGCTCCTGTCATGGATCACTTTATTAATGTGAATTGTACTCTCCCTCTAGTTTGCTATTATTAACCACATCTTGTCTGTACAGGGGACATGAGAAAAGCCTCTTAACCTGCCATTGTCATAAGTTGTAAAAAGCCACTTTCCTAATCTAATGCCGTGAGTAAGAATACTTGGTGGTGGTGGGTAGGGGGGTTAGTACGCCAGCCAAGCTTCTTCTGTCACCATATTTGTTTATTAAATATGTGGGGCATTGCATATATATTTCAATATTGCATATATATATATATTGCAATGTGATGTGTGTGTGTGTGTCTATATATATATATACGTACATACAGCTCGGAAGAAATCTTAATTTTGTTGTTGAATGTTAATTTTATTCAAACAGATAGTAATTTTGCAGTCGTTTCTTAATTTTTTCCAGAGTTCCAAATAAACATATAGTCTTTTAGAGCATTTGTTTGCAGAAAACTCAAAAACAACAAAAATAAAACATCAAAAATATGCAATGTTTTCTGACCTTAAATTATGCAAAGAAAGCAAGTTCATACTAATTTTTAAACAACACAATACTAATGTTTTAACTAAGGAAGAATTCAAAAATCATAATTTTTGATAAATCAAAAATGTAAACAGCTTTGTTTAATTGCTTGTGACCATCTTCCTCTTGATTACATTGTAGAGGTTTCAATTGTGTTTAACCCTTGACCTGGCTGTGTGGCATGGAGCATTGTCCTGCTGGAGCAAACAGAATTCAGGAAAACTGTCAGAGCAGAAGGAAAAAACTTTTCTTCCAGGACATGATGTGGCTTAATTTATGCGCCCTTCACAAAGACAAATTTGCCTAAATCCTGCCTTGCTGTGAAGCACCCCCAGATAATCACAGATCATCAACCAGTTTCACAATGGGCGAATCTGGTTGATGATGAATCTGTGGTCTGTAGGCCTCTCCAGATCTCTGTCTAACCGTTAGACGAGAATGTGTTGGTCAAAGCTGAAAATTTGACTGAAATTGGTTCTTTACGGTCCAATCCTTATGGCCTTTTGCAAACCTTAGCCTGGCTCTCCTTTGCTTCTCAATGATGAAGGGCTTTTTTCTAGCTTTGCACGACTTCAGCCCAGCTTCTAGGAGCCAGTTTGAACTGCTCTCATTGTGCTCTTTACCCCAGTTACCATTCTTTTTGTAGGTCACTTGATGTCATTCTACAGTTTTTGGCCGACATTCGAATGGGTTGGTGGTCATCTTATTCAGTAAGGAGTCTTTTTGCCCTCTATCAGTCTGGAGTTTTGCTATTCTTATAAACTGCTGTATTTAACATTTTAAGGATGAAAGCAACCTGATGCTCACTGTAGCCATCTGCTAGTAAAGCCAGAATTGAACTCTTCTTTTCCTCATTCAAAACTTTTCTTTTTAAATCTTTTGGCATGGTCAACAGTTATTATTGATTCCACTTACTTTTGAGGTTCTACTAGCACTGTTTTTGCCATCCAGCTGGTCCTATTGCAAAAGGATAGTAATGACCACAACCATGTTTTCAACACGTTTCCTTGTTAAATAGTATTTGGTTAATCAGTACCTCATTAAGTCGAATGAGATGTGCTTGTGTTGGAATTCATCAGACACTAAGGCCATGTCCACACTAGTATGTTTTTGTTTAAAAAACGCATTTTTGGCCTTCTGTCCACACTAAGACAGAGTCATTAACGAAAACATAGCTTTTAGAAAGCGCTCTTCAAAGTGGATAAATTTGAAAATGCTGTTTTCGCATTTCAGTATGAACTTTGAAAACGGAGGCTTTCGAAAGCGATGACACATTTTTAGTTATGTGACGCGGTCATATGACCAATACAGCCAAGATGGTGGACGACATTCTCCATAGCTTTTGCAACTTTATACTTTTATATGTATTTGTTACTCGCAGCAACAACTCCACCTCATTGTTGGTCTATTTGAAAACATAGCTGCCTTTTCTAGACATTTAAAGAGCCGGAAGATAAATAAATGCCAGCCGGAAATGACACAGGTTGAAGCATCTTACGTTTTACTCATGTGCAGTAGAGGGACGTAAACGTTTTCAGGCATTTCAGTGTGGATAAGCGACTTTGGGAAATGATTGAAAATGGTAGTGTGGACGCGGAATGTTTTTTAACGAAAGCGCCATTTTCAAATTTATCCGGATTAGTGTAGACATAGCCTTAAATTGAATGGCTGCCATAAATGTAGAGACACACACATATATATTTAATCATTTTCCCCCCTTATCTACTCCAAAGAATGACAAGTCGCTGTTTCTGTGTAAAGCCCAGGTTGTTGTTGAAAGGGGGCCCATTGGTATGGAATGCACAGGATGGGAAAAAGAAGAAATTAGTTTTTCAGCTCCGAAAGTCCAGTGGAAAAGAAAGCAGAGAATGGTTTACATGTGTCACTAGTGTACTGCTCACAGACACACAGTTGCAGAGATTAGTAACCCTGAGTGGGCCCAGAAACCGGAAATACACAAGCCCCCTTGTAAAGACACCACTCCAGGAAAAGGTTCACACTCACTGTAGAAAAATGTACTCAAAACACATATCCTACAGGGCACCCATACACCATCTTCAGAATTATGGGGAAAGTACTCAACAACCTGTGGGGAATATCCTTCCATCCCCAACTTATTATAGATAGCTTTCCATCCTTTTGGGTTTTTTTTCTACAGCTTTCCTCCGTATCTATAATCTTACCCACTACAGCACATTATATAACGTTATATAACAGTACTCAATACTGTTAATTTCATAAATAACAATTGTTTATAAAAAACTTTATGTGGTTACCAGTAGCATCCCAGTAGTATATTGTAGTGAAGTAAAACTTGTCTCTTGGGTCAAATTCAGTTTTGTTTGTCTTGTTGTTTGGCTAGAGTTTGTCTTGAGCTCAGAGCATTACTACTATACTATACCTCGGCCCATCTATACTATACCTCTGTGTAATGTGCTCTGTCTATTGATGTTAAATATTGAAGGTAACATGAATGTCCCAAATCCGCCCTTATCCATATCTTCCAGTCATTTCTTCCTACAACTCCCTCTTGTGTTGTCTCAGGTCTGCTGGGTTTAAAGATGTGTGAAGAGAGGCACTCATTTTCTCTTAACATGTTCATTGGGGCCTTACTGATGCTCTAAAAGGCCAAAGCTTGGCGTCACTGTAGCTTTAGCATGGCACTACCTGTCACTCAAATGCATATGTCAGGATTACAACTCAATTACGCATCTGCTCCTGCTCTTAACTCACTTCCACCCACTTGAGTCGCAATGCGCTAAAAGGATGTGTTAACCATGCAAGCCCGTTATTAGAGCCTCATATGCCCACAGCCAAGAGAGAGCTGGTTACCTTCACTACAGGCACCGGACAGCTCTGATGCCCATCATCTGAAAGCATTGAATGTCAGGGTAAAATATGCATAATTTGCAGACATTTTTTCTGCATGGCATTTTGTTCACTTTTTCACACATTTGAGTAATACCTCCCTGTCTTTCTATCTCAAGTGCTCTTTTTATGGTTTTACTTGGTAGGACATGATGTCTTTGATTGGTTCATTCTGCACTCAGCAGAGCCACATTCAAAGGTGTGTGTCTGTTTCAGTCACATTTACACCACTTCCAGCCAAAATAAAACATACACTCAAACAAACCATACAAAGGTATATAAAAATGAGAACTGTAACCATGTATTCACAAGCACTAATACAATAAGAAGAAAGTGTGTGCAATCTGTAGGGTGTGTGCAATTATGTAATCTGAGAGTCAGTGGGGGCTCCATTTGACAGTGAACAGGGTTTTCTTGGCCTCCTCTGCGGGGACACAGTAGAACCATCATGTTCCAAGTGCACATCTGCTTTTTTGTTTAGCATTTAAGTGCCAGATGATTTGGTATGAAATCAGGGGAGTCATGGACGTAAGCACACCACTGAAGGTAGTTCTACAGGAGATAGCCATGATTAAATGTTGCAGATCAGGCACAATTATCTCACAGTGTGGCTTTACAATAGGCAGTGTTCAAATGGTTAGGTGTTTAGGCAAGCAGAGACAAAACCTCGAGAGGAACCACCAGACTCCTCACGAATCGTCCAGTCCAAACTGCAGTCCAAATCGTTCCAAACTAGACCTGGAATAGGATCTAGTAAAAAAAATATTTACTTTAAAAAGACTTTTTTGACATTTAATTCAATTCAAATGTATTTATTTTTATATTTATTTATATGTTGCATTTATATGCAACATATAAATATGCAACATATTTATATGTTGTTTTAAAGCAGCTTTACATATAATGAAAAGAAAAACCTGAAAACAGGAACATTATGGAATACATACTGTATATCAAGGAATACATGGTATTATTGCAAATTTTATTGTTCAATATAAAATGTATATTAGTAAAAGTAATTAGTGGTACTAAGGTTGTAATCGGATTATGAACTGATGATAACTACACATTGGAACAAGCATCATTGGTTCAACATCAACCAATGACCATTGGCATAAATTAAAGGAAACATATTGTTCAAGAAGAACAACAGAGGACCTAAGAACAGAGCTTTGTAACTCTCTATACTCTATATGTGTTACAATTGACAGTTTACAAGGTGGTTGCGGTCTGGAAAATAGGCTATAAATACAGCTTCTTCTAGTATTTCAGATATAAATTCAAGATGAGTCTGTTTTTTACAAGACAAATTGTGGTTTGAACATTCCTGTATGAAAGGTCTTTGGACATGCCCTAAACACAAAAAGGAGCTAATAATATTAAGATGTTCTGAAATTACAGGAAACCCCTCTTTCAGTAGCTTAATTGCTATAGTGTCTGATGCTGTAATAAGCTTTGAAAGCTCATCCTGTCAAACTATATATCCCAGTAAATAACTAAAGTTGCTCAGTAAAGGACAAAAAAAGTGATAAAAGATTCTGTCTGCTACTGCAGGTGGTTGTATATTTCCATTTTTCTTTATTGTGTTCTTGAGGTTTCCTGTAAATAAGTCATTACTACTATTCTATAATGAAATGCTGGTCAGCTGATGCTTTTAAATTTATATACTTGGGGTTGTAACAGGACAGTATTTGTGACATTTAACTAAGACTTACTTTTCACTGCTCTTTTGGACTTACACACATGACTTTACCCAGGTGAAGGTGTCACTGTGACCCAGCTAGATGTGTAGGCATACAGCATAAGTGATGAAAGGAATACAATACCAAATCAACAGAAAATATATTTAACAGAAGTTTCAATTTGAAATACCATGAATCAATACACGTATAAACTATAAGAAGTGACAATGTATTAAGAAGATCATAGAGAGTGGGGAAATGTAGAAGACAAACAAAAGAAAGAGAGAGAAGTAGTTTGGGCAGCACCCCTGGCACGCACAGAACTGGAGTTTCTGCCGACACTTCCACATGCCTAACCTGTGCATTCTAATCCTCCAAGCACACAGCAGCACAGCCACTTGAAAAAACACAGAAAATCTGCCCAAGAAAGAGACATCTGGCAGCAGTAGATGTGTGTGTGTGCTTCTGTGAGTTTAAGGGCATTGTAATTGCCTTTCCAAGACAACTTGGGGCAAAAAGAAGAAGAGGGCATAGGAGCATAACCTGGATTTCTCTTCCTCTGTTTCTCTTACTTAGTCTCTCTTTAACCGATTGTCACCAGGAGTACAGAAAACATTCTCAGAGTTTCCTGCCATTCAAACCAAACCCCCACCCCCACCCCCACCCCTTCACCGGCATGTCGAAATAGTGCAGCAGTGAAGTGCCGGTGCTGATGTGCACTTTCCAGGTCGAGGGCGGAAACAGCTCCTGAACCCTCTTGATTGCTGCTGTGTTTTATAGCACGCCAGCCGCACACAGAGAAACAAAAATAAACAGCAAAACACCCTGATAACCTTTTTGGGAAATTGCATGTGTGGGTGTGTGCCTTAACTCATTATGTAGAGAGTGTGCCAGTGCTAACTGATACATGCCTCAACAATATGTAAAATAGCTTAGTACAGTTACAGTATTGTAACTGTAGGTAGCAGGTAATTTATTTTAGAGCTAAAGGCTTGCTAGAGTTTGGTTTTACATTTGTCAGATCATTGCTGGTCAGTTTAAGGAGTCTAAAGTTTCCAAGCAGGCAGATGCCCATGGTTAAACCAGTATTTTTTTGACAGCAGGTGGCAGATAAGGTCCAGTCATGCCTGGTCTTATGACAGCAGGCATAGATTGTATAGCTGAACGATAACTTCAAGTGAAAGCCCAATTATTCCCAATCAGACTTTTAACTGCTGTGGTCTGGGGTGGGGTACAAAGCTCCCTGAAGGGCTTAGCCTTCATTACAGAGCAGCACATCCTGACATTAACTTTGTATTTCCCTCCTTCTGCTTACTCTTCTCTGTTCCTACTTCTACTCTTATGCCCACTTAGCTTCCTTATGTGCTGCAGCGATATGACAGGCAATCAAACAAACTAGCTAAATCGCAATTACAAGTCCATCTAATAAAACGAGAAAAACTGACCAAAATTTGTGACTGCAGTATCATGGGCCAGAGGTTGGAGGACAAAAAGCTTGTTTGTGTATGCTTACAGATGATGGATATGTCCTTCTGCCTCCTCTCTCAAGAGACGGAAGAGAAAGATTGGAGCAGAAATCAGCTCAGGTAATTTTCCAGTAGAGAGACAGTGATTACTGCGTGCCTCTCTTGCGGCCCATAGGAAGTTTCCTCTTTACTGGCTTAGTGTATTTGTATGTGTGTGCGTGTATGTGTTTAGAGGAGAGCATCAAATGGTTGCCTCTGTCTTCAGTCATCAGCTGATTGGTTGTGGGCCTCTGTGGGGTAGTAGCAGATCTGAGCAGAAACCTTCTCTGCACCCAATGCACAAAACACACTCAGTAACTTATCAGCAGTGGTTTGGAGAGAACAGTGAGAATTAAAGTATGTCTAGGGTTGGATTTGAAGAGTTTGTCAGATCTGTGGAATGGGGGATGTTGGGTAGGTGTGATGCTGGTAGGTGTGCTTGTGTTGATTCTTGTTAGGACAGGAACAGCATTAGGAGCCCATGTGATGGCAAAGCTCTTAGTGTCAGTTGCGTATACTTGATTTTGTACGTGAAATCAAATACATGAACACAAAAATTTAACTTAAAGGAACATTTTTAAGCAGTGCATTTAACACACTGAACACAGATACCTAAGTCTAAAGCTATACTTTTTTTTTAAAGTGTCCTGCATTCATTCCAATTATAAAAGTCTATAAAAGGGAGATTTATGCTGTAAGTTGAACATCAGCAGACTTTAATGTTGAAAGGCTCATCTCAGCTGATCTTCTCTTTTCTTAACACTGCTGAAGGCACCAAATTGTCTCTACATGTTGAAAATTGAATTAAACCACATCAATCAGTACATTCATTCCTGCTCCACCTTTTTATCACACACACCTTGTCTGCTTTTTCTTCTGTGTAAAAATCTTTTTTATGTTAGTCCTTTTATGTAACTAGAGAAAGCTTCTGTAGTAATTTAAATATTTCTGGATGTATGTTGATTTGAGACACGTTTTTTTTCCCACAAATTAAGTTTTAAATGTTAAATTGGTTCAAAAAGGATTCTAATTAAGAGCATATTCTGTGGCACAAAAATGTCTCAGTGTCTCATCCAATACTTGCAGCTGCTCTAGACTGAGAGATTTTCTCTCATTAGCTGCAAACCTTGCTTCAGGTGCTTATCGGTAATATATAGATCACAGAAGACCACACACAGTGACACACACCATCCTATTATAATGCATTATTATTATCTGCTGAGTCTTGGCTCTGTAAAATGAGTTTTCCTGAACTCCATTAAAAGCAGTGCTTGTCATTCCCCCGGGTCAGATCTGCATGCGCTGCTGCAATGCTCCTTAAATGGAAGATGCCCTTCCTTTCCTCCCCCAGGCTTCCCCAGTGGGACAATAAGTGGACATATGACATTTTACAGAGACCTTCGTCTTCTCTGTTCCACTGCTGTCCCACCACTCTTCTGTTTTACCTCCATAGTAGCCACCTCTGCCCCATCAGAGAAGGGGAAGAATATTGCAAATGACACTGCCAAATCAGCTGTAAATAGCGGGTAATTTGACTGACATCTGGAAGGCTGTCACAGGCCCAAGTGGACTAGTAAGCAGTTAGTTGAGTACAGAAAAAAGCGTCTTTCCAAGTAAATCACTTTTTGTCCACTGGGCCCTCTAGAAAATTATAATTACTTGTCATTTCCCTCGGTACAATTTCCCCCTTACTGCAAGCAGCAGTATCTCATTTCAAGCAAGGTTGTCTCCTAAAAAATTAATGTGCCATCACAGGTCTAATAAGAATGCCTAAGCATGTGACTCATATCAGAATTTATTATATAATGTGTTTTTCCTTTAAAATTTCAATGGTAAAAGATTAAATTCTCAGATTACAGAGTGGAGGATTATGTTGCTGTGTTTCATTTCAAATAGGTAAAAGCAAGAATCTTGTTTGCTACTATAATTAAAAAACACGATCTTTACTTTTTTATATTGTCATATTATTGTCAGATAGTTTGCGAAAATAAATATTAAGGTGTTTGTAAACTTTTGAAATCTGCATTCATTAATGTAACACATTACGCCAAAATGTCAATGTACTCATAGAGTGGATTCAGAAAAGTTTGTAATATTTTTGCTAAAATATTTTCTCCTAACCCAATTTAAAGCGCAGAGATAACTACAAGTCATCTGCAGGTTTATTTCATAACCCGTTCTGTTTGCATCCCAGCTACCACAACACAGCAACATTGGCTCAACCCGTGACATCAAAGTTTGTTGAATTCATTTTTGTTTTCATTTTGTTTCATGACTTTTGGGGTGAAGTCATCAGTACACACCCATATATGTAAGGAATATAAGAAAGTTGTTTGTTAGTTTGCTAACTGAACGGCTAACTGAGAAAACAAAGAAAGGGAAGTAATTACTTTAATGTGTGATAATACAATATATAATTTAAAATACATTAACATATTGTCATGATTAGGCCAAAATAAATAGTAAAGCAAAAGCACCAAAGAACCATTCCTTAAGCCCATTAAGAAATATATCAAGACATAAGAAACATATACACACAGGGGCATCACTGTAATTAAAGCACACGCACATAAAAACTTTGGTTTAATTGTAATTTCATCGTGATAACCTCGCATCAAGTGCTCAGTAAAGTAATAAGTAATCAAATGGAAATCTAGTAATTTTTCTTTTTGTCCAGTTTCCTAGGTCCTAGGATGGAAAATCTTATTGACTTGTAGTATAATACATGTGAAAATTAAAGAAAGCCTTTTATTATAATATTCACACTGTTGTTTGTCCTCTTTTCTTTTGCCATGTGTTCCTCATTCACTGATTCTTTTCTTTGGGCTGTCACAATCTTTAGGGTGTCTTTACTCTTCTACAGGCAGGCAAGTGACAGAATTACAGTGCAGTGCAGGTTAACAGAAGTGTTTAGGAATTGTTTTCACCTTGTTTGTGCGATGTGGGATTGTGCCAGCAGCAGTACCCTGGGCCAGCAAGTGCAAAACTCGGGGCAATTAAACACTTGTGTAACATAAGTTAATTCAGTTGCACATATGAATGCAACGTTATATTTAGCATTGCATTATCACGCGTGCCCCCTTCTGGGCGCCTGTGACTGACTCTATTCACCGTCGGAGTACATGAACCGGTCCGTGTACCGTGACGATTCAGACGAATTCATGTACTGTTCCACCCCTAATACACACACACTCTGTAGACTGAGTGAGAAAGCATTACATGGCACAGCGGTGGCTGCTGTTGTTATTTCATTAGTTAGCTATGGCAGCAAAGTTGGGTAAGGAAGTGGCCCACAAAGGCTCTTTAGCAAAAATTACTTTTATCTTTTAATCTTTTCATCCTCGTTTTATTCAGAGGGAACATATTTGCACTCAGACAACCCACAAACACCAGGTTTCTAGATGATGGTCTTTATTTATTTTACTTTTCTACTTCTAGTCTCTGTGTCTGTTTCTCTTATTCTGTCTTTCTTTCACCCTCTTCCTCTTCTTTTACTTACTCTGCTCCATCTACCTTTGGACTAAGACTACAATTGAAGGTTACACATCTGTGGCTCAGATACATTCGTCTCTGTAATGTAATATATATATATATATATATACACATAATTTAAATCATACAGAATGATTTTCTGTATAAAAATCTAAAACAGCAAAATGTTTTCTGTGAAGGTAAGGTTTGGGGGCAGGATTAGTGTGGTCATAGAATATACAGTTTGTACAGTATAAAAAAATTTACATCTATGGAATGCCCCCGTTAAACATGAAAGCCCAACATGTGTGTTTGTGTGTGTGGTTTTATCTAGGGTGTACTGGAAAATACAAAAGTAAAAACACAAAAAAGATAAAATTGAATGACATACAGTAGAAGATGGGGAATGAAAACAAATTACTCTGATTACGGCAATATTGAAATGCCTATGTAGCCTTACAATCTAAAACATCAAAACTATCTATATTACATATGTTTGTATAATAAAATCTAATATTTTTAATGACAGACACCTTTGATGCACCATTGGTATATCAAATGCAACATGTTTTAACCACCTTCTCTAAAAAGAAATTCTATACTGTGAACATGAATATGAGCTCTTAGTCTCTCTTTCTACAAACACACATAAAAACGCACACAAATGCATTTATTTTTTATTGCAGAACACAAAAGAAGATAGTAAGCCACATCAATTACAAATAACAAAATATACATATTTAACATAACATATTTAAAAATAACATATTTTTAAATATCTTTAGTTTTGTGGAGAAGAAAGAAAGTCATATGAATTTAGAATGTGTTTATGAGGGTAGAAAAAAACAGAATACTGACAATTACTAATGTGTAATCCAACAATTCATAATTTTGTGGCAAAATAATTTATAATGAGGTACTTTCTTTGTTATGTGTTTTGGAATCTATCCTCTAACCTTACATCTACATAACCTAATCCTCTGAAAGCTCTGAAAGCCAGTCTACCAAGAATTAGATGTAATAGCAATGGTAAAGGATGAAGCAAGGCTAGCTCTAATGATTCATGGATCATAAAACTTTGAAAGTGCAAAATTCACTATTACGTTTTTTAGGATTATAATATAATTTAGGATTATAATATAATTTTTTAGGATTATATTGTTTTCCATCAGATTATTATTTCAGTGTTTGGTTTTCATCAGAGGACTAATAATAATTCGACAAAAAATTTAAAGTGCTCATTGTTTTTGGCCCTATTGTTTTTGTTGGGCTTATTTGTGCCCAAGCACTGAAAACCTTTTTCAGTGAAGAAAGATTGGGCCCCTTAACATGCTCAAAATACTTGGCACACATGTCAAAGTCATCGGCCTTTGGGGCTGGGAAAAGACTGGAACATTGAAAAGGCAGGGGGCTCGGTATCGCCCCCTGGTATAGGGCACAAAAAAGATTTACCCAAAGCATTTAAAACTTGGTCAGAATAAAAGAGAGACATTAAAAATGGTAAATTGTGAAAATATATCTCAAACAGTGTCTGAAATATTCAGCATGCAGAGTGATTTGCATCAAACTTGAACTTTATGTTTGGTCATGGGGCTGATCACATGGATATGGCTATTGTGAGTAGCGCCATCAACTGGCAGCAGGAAGTGCCACATAAAGCCTTTAAATAGTCCACTAGTTACCAAGATAAAATGCAAATGCAATGCTGTAATGCTTAGGCACATCATCGCTGCTTACAGCTATATATTCTTTGCATTTTTAAAGTTCCTTTAAAAGGAGTTCTGTATTTTTATTAAGCTTTTTCCTTGTGTGGACTGCAAAAAAAGACAACCCCCCACCTCCTCACACACACATAGTCCCTCATGACTATGGCTCACGCCTTTGGCACCCCTTTCTTTCCACTTACAGGGACAGTAACGTCTCCAGGAGTGCTCTGCTCAGGTAATTGTTTTAGTGGAACTGTCAGGCTAATTTAGCAGTATTATAGAGCACAAAGGGTCATTTGTGAACCATGAATCATTAGAGCTAGCCTTGCTCCATCCTTTACCATTGCTATTACATCTAATTCTTGGTAGACTGGCTTAAAAAGTCTGATAAATTGCCTCTGTGAAGAAGCTCTAGTAGTTAACTAAAGAAGCAGCTTTTCTAATGGCATTTTGCAACATCAAAGATTTATAAAACATGGCCAAGGTTCAGTTCAGTGCTTTGTTCCAGATGATTGCACTAAAAAGATTGCTTTAGACTTTTTAGTTGTTTTGTTTGTTACCTGGTGATGAGGTACACACGCTTACAGTACACATTTACAAAGAAGATAAACCGAAATTAGCTGGCATCGAAATGAGCATTCAATTGCTTTGGTTAATTAGGGCCCAAGCACTGAAAGTGTGAAGAGCTCTATCATTTTTTTTGTCAGGTTGTTAGGGCCCAAGCACTGAAATTGCAAAGGGCCCTATTGTTTTTCACTATTGTTTTCTTGTTAGGGCCCAAAAACTGAAAGTGAAAAGGGCCCTATTGTTTATTTTTGGATTACTATTTTTTTGTGTTCTTCAATGGTTTGGGCCGGCATTTTACATTTTATTAACATGTTAAAAAACGTGTGGCACACGTCAGAGTCATTGACCATTAGGCCAGGCAAAGGTTGGCACATGGGTGGGGCAGGGGGGCTTGGTAACGCCCCCTGCTATGGGGCACAAAATATGTATAGGGCTTGTTGACCCGAACATCTTTTGCACCGACACCCCTTAGCTCCAAACTTTAAAACGTCAAACTATGAAACCACATTCAGATGTATTTGAGACACTTAACATGCTTTAAATGACATGAAATTTGGCATGTCATCAGTTAGGCATTGGCAAAAGCTCAGACATGGGTGTACCACCCCCTTTTGATAAAAGGGATAGGGTTAGTTTAACATACAGTCACCAAACTTGGTACATGTATTGTTCTCATCAACTCATAATTCACAACTTTCAAAATTGCATTCATTAGCTCTGTCCAAAAGGAAGTCTGCCATTTCAGATTGTATGTGCATTTTTTGTCAGTTCCAGGCTCTGTAATATTTATTTTTTTCTAAATACTACATGCAGGGGATTTATGGGATTGTCACCAAATTTGCCAGATATTATGGCAAAACATTGAAGAATTAATTGTAATTCCCTAAATTGTGAAGGGAATTTTTATATCTCAAATGGTGTTGTCAGAAAATATTGAGATAATGAAAGTGCCAAATTGTGAACTAATTGTTGATATCTTGAATGTGTTGCCATGGTGAGGCAATCATGTATGGCAGTAAATGGAATAAATGGAATTCTCAGTTATGTGACAACTATGAATCATTTTCTGAGTAGCACCAGGGGGCAATGACACTGTATATATTGAATATTGTGAATATTTTTTCAAGGTTTTAAAATAATCCTCAATTAATTTTGGGAAAAAAAATGCATGACAACTATGCACGTCTTCTGAGGTGTATACTTGGGCCCATCATCACTGCTTGCAACTATTTTTTTACTGCTTGCAACTAAGGTTTTTGTGAATTTTGGACCCCTTAACATCCTTAAAAACTCTTGATATTGGCACACACGTGAATAATGGCACAAAGGATGGCACATGGGTGGTGCAGAGGGGCTCAGTGACATAATAAGATATCTGATATATACATGTATGTATGATACTTTTGTGCGTGTATCAGTTTTGACGAACCCAAATAACTTTTGCTCTGGTATTCATTAGCTCTGCTTAACAAGAAGATGGCCATTTTGGATTTTTTGAAAAGTTCATCTTGTGAACTTTTGAACACTCCTCCTAGGGATTTTCTGTGATTGTCACCACACTTGATGAGCATCATGCAAAGACATTGGCTATTTAAAACTGTTAAAAGATTTTTGATATTTCAAACAGTGTTGCTATGGCAAGGCAATACACTTATGGCACAAATGAAAACAGGAGGTCTGTGATATCTACAGCATACATTGAGCGGTTTACATTAAACTTTTCAAATATGATTAGTGTTGTGGGCTGATGACATTGATGTGACATTTGTGAGTCACGGTCATAGTGCCACCAACTGGCAACAGTAAGTGTGTCAACGTTTAGCCAAATCACTTCAGACTTGGTCAGAATAATGTAGAGATGTCTGATGTAGAATTGTAAAAGGTTTTGTTATATCTTAAATATTGTTGCCATGGTAATGCAAGGACAAGGTGGGGGCTCTGTAGCGCCCCTTTTGACTCAAGTGATGTGGTTAGTTTTACCTACAGTCACCTAACTTGGTACTTGTATTGTTCTCATCAAGCTAGGCAACTTTGATTTACGTCAAAGTTACAAATTACATTTATTAGCTCTGCTCAACAGGAATGCGACAAATTTTATGACATTGGATTTTATGATTTATTAATTTTATGACAATTACATACCCTGAATTTTTAAATACTCCTCTTTTTGGGATTGTCATCAATCTTTGACAAAGACATTGAAGATGATTTTTGATATTATGAACGGTGTTGCTATGGCAAGCCAATATATATTCATGGCAAAAAATGGAAACAGTAAGTGACTTATATCTTGAGTGATTTTGATTAAACTTGAGCTGTATTTTTGGTCCTTCGGTCTGATGACATAGATGTGGCTGTTGTAAGTCACAGCCACCAACTGGCAGGAGGAAGTTCCACTTAAAATAGACTTTAAATAGATCACTATTATTTACTAGTGTCTACTGTGCGTTTATTTTCAGAAAAACTTCTTGTGGCGATGGCGATCCCTCAGTTGGCATCGAAAGTAGTATATTTGCAAAACTTTATGTTCAAGAGTCAGAAAGTTCTGCAGTAGTGTTTACAGACAGCTTGCAGTTAAATGACTTCTGTGATGAGTCTGATTGTGTTTACTTATTTGTGTGTGTGTGCATTGATAAGGATTTGTGTGTTTGCGTTAATTTGTGCACTATAGCCTCCCTCACACTCTTACACAGGCAAGAGACTGATCTCTAGAAATCTAAAACTCCCATCTTTCCAAACCACACTTTGTTTAGTTTAGTCATCTCATCTTCCCCTTTCTCTCTCTCTCTCTCTCTCTCTCTCTTTCAGTGGTTGGTTTATACATGCACAACTCTTCCTAAATTTGATCACAGCATAGCAGTTCTGAACAAGACCTTTTCATAACCTTGTTTATCACAGCACACCCATTTGTGTTTATGTGCTTTCTCCAAAAACATGCAAAGTTAAAATGAGCATTATGAATAGAACGTCATCTTTAATAGCTTTCTCATGTATTCTCTCTCCCTCTCTCTCTTTCTCTCCCTCTCCATTACCAGTTAAATTATTGCACTATGAAATAAACTTTTAATGACTGAATCCTGTGTGAGACTTGGACACTTTAAAATGCTGTTAGAAGTGTGACTTTGTCTAAAGCTCTTAGTCAAACTGAATAACTTGTGGGATGCCTCTCCGATTTCAGCATTAAATGAATAACATATTTTTGGGGATTCATTTAGGAAGTATAATTTGATAGAATAAGGCAGGCTTAATTACTGGCTTTGATTTCTAGTTAAAAAAGTGCTTTATACATATACTTTAGCACTGAGAGAACTGTATAAGCATTGTGCTCTTGATCAAGACATGTAACTCAAGCTCCCAGTAGGGAGGCTGCAGTTGGTAGACTGTCAGTTGCTTTAGATGTATTAAATACACTGGCACTCATTTACCTTTTGAGTGTGTGCCAAATAAAATACTTAGGACAAAGCCAATCTAGTCGTTTTTAAAACACATCAAAGGATAGCAATTGTTCATAAAATCTGTGTGGTCTTGATGTTTTATCACAGTCAGGAGTTTTAACCAGCTTTTTACCAGAATTTTTCCATTATTAAAAACGTAACAGAACAACAGTTAGAAGCACAGAAAACACCTTTGTTAGAAGTATACAGAGGAATCTAATCTACTAGTTTAAAATAGTACTGAACTGTACTTTAGACTGTATATGTACACAATCTCTTTAGTAAAACTTTTAAAAGTTATTTAAGAAGAACATATTTTTGCAACTTAAGACCTATTCCGAATCTGTTCCTAATCTGCATATCTAATCAAAGAATACGATTTTATCATTATCTCTTCTGATAAATTTAATTTTAAAATGCTTAATTAGTCCCTTATTGAAAAGTTGGAGGTATACATAAATATCATCCTAATTTGGTTATTTGCATCTGACTGTTTAGGGTTTGTGACAAGAAGATTTAAACTAGTGTCCCTGGAACACATTTGAGTAAAGCTAATTAATTTATGTAGAAAATTTCTCAATGCATCTGTTCAGTTCACTTTATGTCCCATGATGGTCAAAGTTTTAATATTAGACAGGTAGCCTAACCAAGTTTGCATTACTTGCTCAAAAAGTTCTGTCTTTTTTATGTAACCATGGGGCTAACATGGATATTTTGAACATCATGATACAGCTTCTTACATTTTCAAAGGTTCCCTGATCACATTAAAATTATTGAAATCAAATTAATAAAACAATTATATGAATGGTGAACAAAAATGTTCATAAATGCTTTGCTAAAACACTAGATGCAGTTGTATGACAGGAAATTTACTGCCATTTTTTTTCTACAGTGATATAGCAGAAAGGCCATCTATGTGTAGGGGTAGGAGAGGGGGTAAACATTTTCAGAAGACAATTCAAGTCAGACTCGAACTCCAACATGAGTGCCACAACTCAATGTATTTAGTAGTAGTAGTAGTAGTAGTAGTAGAGCTTTATTGTCATTCCGCTAGATGTGTGGACATACAGTGGAATGAAAAGTCGTGTCTCACAGGACCACAGTGCTACATAAATATAAGCCTAAACATAAATATAAGCCTAATAGCACATGTGCTTATCTGCTAGGCCATAGCAGTCCTTTGACCTGATGTCCTTTGCCATTTGAATCAAAGTATTTTATTTAAGGTGTGGTGATGGCTCCTACTCCTCTCAAATCACTATAGCCTTAGTCCTGTCACTGTCCCAAAACCAGACTCATAGCAGAAGTCGTCGTGAAAAGGAGGGGTGCATTAACTGAGTACTGTGTGTAATGAAGTACACATGAAGGTAATAGCAACTTGTCACCTCTGCCATAAACAGAGACTAACCCTCTTTATGACATGACCTGCCTGTCCCCCATCATGAAAAGGGCACAACCTGTTTCTTCCTAGGACAATTTGGGCCTCTTTTGAATTCATTTAAACCCATTCTGAGGCATCATGGGCGATTCCATGTCATGTGTACTGAGCTATTTGTACATGAAGGGTCTCTTACCTATGAAATTGATAAGCTGCTGACATTTTGTGCAATGAATAGATTATTGCACATATACAAAGCATGTCAAGAAATATTATCTATGCTTAAAGCAACTCCATTAACTTCTTTAACTTTTCTTCATTAACTTTTCCAACATAAAGAAATAGCTATAAGCCATATATACTGAACTGTTCAAACAATGAGAAGTTTGGGGTAACCTGGGGGTTAATACTTGGTTGTCCTAACAATGTAGGACAGTGGTGTATTTTTGAAGTGGTTTATAGTTCTGTTGGTTTCTTGTGACACAGAAACTACATATGTCATCATTGAAAGTAAAGCCCATATTTAAAAACACACAAACCACATTTACATATAAACACTGCTCTTCAGTCAT
The DNA here is from genome assembly GCA_036877575.1 of Botia almorhae. Taxonomy (NCBI): domain Eukaryota; kingdom Metazoa; phylum Chordata; class Actinopteri; order Cypriniformes; family Botiidae; genus Botia; species Botia almorhae. The sequence continues at coordinate 66,544 of JAZGTJ010000432.1, read as the reverse complement.
TGCCTTGTGATCAATGCAGACCCACTGTGTCTTCACTAGAGAGACTTGGTCAGAACAGACTCACAGTGTCATCACTAGAGAGACTACATGCTGTCCTAACATATGCTCTTCCCATTCATACTCAAGGAGTGCTGTTATAATGTGTGCAGGCAATGGCAGAGTGTCCTTTTGCTCTCTCCCTCGCTCTCTCTTTCTCTCTCTCTCTCTCTCTCTCTCTCTAATCTGTTCAGGTCTGCATAGCATCCCTCATTGTTTTAGCCATGGTAGCCCACACCCCCAACACAAACACACACACATGCTTTGTAACCAGTGCCAGTGTCGTCTTTTATATGTAATGTGTAATCTGATTTTATGTGAAATATATAGGTTTGTGTGTTTGTGGTTTGCAATGACAGGTCATGTGTGTCAGTCAGACTAGGAGCTGAGAAACATAAGCATGCCAAGGAACTGCAATAATTCTCATGAAGTTTCTCAAAGATTCATATTCTTTCATCAGCACTACTGAGCTGTGCTGATTTTACACACTTCACAAGAACTACTACTACCACTAATACTAAGTCTCATAAAATACTGTAAATAGCATTTGAATAAAAACTGTCCTTGAGGTAGCAGTTAGCTCTGACATTACAGCCCCATACAATCATCTAATCGGCCGTTGTTTTAGCTGCACATTCTCAGAGCTTTGGGCTTTGTGTTGCAATATGTCAGATTCAGAAGAACTTCCAGCTTATATGACTTCAGGGCAAGTTGAATAGTGTCTAGTGTCTTGTGGAGATTGCCGATTGGGAAGCTTGTGCTGGAAGAATCAAAAGGGGTGTAAGTGTAGTGAAATTGAGTTGGAGAGCCAGAGTGGAGGTGGAGGAGTGTTGTGTATGTGTGTGTATGTATTGGAGGAAGTTTGAGTAGGGATGTGATGAAAGAATCCCACGTGTTGGAGCACAGGGTAGGGCCACAGCTCTCTCTGGAGGTATGGAAGCAATTACTGGTGCTGAGGGCCCATAGACACCCATAGAGAGAACCAGTCCCTGAAAATAATGCACACTGTTTTTTGGAAAGCTAAATTACTTTCGTATGAGCACTAACAGTAAAAGGTTAGTGTTTTTGCTAGTGTGTGTTTTCTTTTTTCTTTTTTTATTAGGGAAAAATACTGAGGCTTATTTAATTCAGATCACACATTTCAAATTTAAGAAAACAAGCCACAAAAATACCACTGCTAATTAGAATAATGCTACTCTCTGTGTGTGTGCTGTGGAGGCCAGGGAGAGAGCAATGGCCAGCCACCCTCCAGGCAAAGCAGACTCTGAATTCTCCTCGCATGAGAAGCAAGGCAATTAAAATACTGATGCCTCAAACCTAAACCCCACACTGCTGAACGAAAGTGTGTAAGTTTGAGAGCTAGAGAGAGGCAGGCCCATTCAGGATTCCCCACGCTCCCCTGGTTCAACTGCACACTCTGAAACACATGATTGCTGCTTAGATTATTAAAAAGAAAAAAATGTGCGACCAACCAATTTATATGAGAAAATCATGCTCTGCTTAGCAAAAACTTAAATATGTCACTAACTACAGTACACCACTAAACCGACTGGCTGAAAGGAGGCACCTCAATTAGTGTATATATACATTTCCACCAATATTTGTGGCAAACAAAATATATAGAAACCATGAAGATGTGTTTTATGTATGTGGTATGGTTATGTTGTTATTCAGTGCTGAAGTATTCCAGTTGTACATAGTTCCAGTTAATTAAGATGTATTATTTCAACCAATATTCAAAACTACCTTATTAACTCATTAACTCGGCTACATGCTAGTGTCCAAACCAGACGCTTTGGATTAAAACATCTGTTAAATTAATATATGTAAATATGATGATGGGTGCTGTAGTGCTTTTACGAACTATCAGTTCTTTGTCTGTCTTGATTGTTTTTGCTGCTGACAATAAAAAAACATTAAACTCCATTCAATATCAATGTTATTTTGCATCAAATTAATCAAAATCCCCAGCCAAGAAAATGTAAGCATCTTTTAACAGCTTTTTACCAAAATTCACCCATGGTTAAGAATTTGGCAGAAAGATGCCACAGTTGATGTACAGCTAAGTTTAATTCTGCTGAGACAAAAATGTAACATACTGTCATTTTTTTCATATCTCAGTCTCAGGTTAGCAGTGAATTTCTGCCTTGCATTCATGCCTAGCATAATTGGTAAAGTTACATACTTTTTTCTTTTCTGAGAAAGATATCTGAGCACACCAACAACAACCAACCTAAGCAAACAGGCAAGTGCCTTGTTCATGACAGCATTTCTGGTGCTCACATTAGAGATTCTGACGAACACATGAAATGAAATCTTTGATGCAATTTTATGTGCTCGTACAATAATCTGCCAAGCACATATTTGTGAATATATATATTGCTCTCTCTCTCTCTTTCTCTATTTCTCTGCCTAATCTCTTTTTCTGCAGAAATTTCAGATGATCTTGAAGGTGTCTCTTGTAAATGTACACCCTTATAAATTGTAAATTAAGTATTTATTTATAAAATTATATAAAATATTAAATTACACAAATTTTTTAACAGTGGTAGTTACACGTTTGTAAAATGAATACTGAAAACTTTTTCTGATTAATCTAGGCAGGTGATGATGTTGATCCTTCTGAAATGGAGTGATCAAATGCAGCTATACTTTTACAGTGTGGCTCTTAGTAACAAAGCAGGTTTCAGGATAAAACACCTCTAGACAAAACTGGAGTAAAAAATGGAGTAAAACACTTCCCTCAGGCTGGGTGTGCTTGTGGAGTAGGAACTGCTTGCAATGATACTTTGACTGCACTTGGTCTTGGTCTGCACTGTGACTCTGGGCTCCAGAGTGTGCACTGAGTTCATATAACCCCATACAGCTTGTTTCCAATAATTTTCTGCCTTTACTTAGGAAAGCATATAAGCATATAACTTTATATAATAATTCTGATGTATTGGAACTACTGTTTCACACAAACCAGTTCTATCTGCTGCTTATGTTAAGGTTTTTTTTTAGTTATGCCTTTAGTTATCCTCTGCAGTTTTATGTTTTCCTCACATTCTGTAGGTGTCATTGTGTAAGGATAGTTTATACACTGTAAACCTTAAATTTGTCCTACACAACTAAAAGTAATCGTGACTAAACATTACTTGTAATGTTGTATTTTAAAAACCAAAAATTAGAAAATCTAGATTGTTTGACTTAAAAAAATATGATTTCAAAGATTTATTTTAATTTAATACAAAATGCCATAAGGAATACCCATAAACTCTTGTGCCGGTATGTTTAGATTATGTATGTCTGGTAAAATAATAACAACTGATGGGGCATTTAAATAGTTGAAAATAAAAGGTCAAAGAGATTTTTAGTGCATTTTAGTTTTAGTAATGTTGTTTTGTTGTCAATAATAATTTAATTTGTGTTTGCTTTGGGAAACATGGACGCTGGCAGCACGTTACCCTCCACATTACCCTCCACAATAATAAAATTGCATGTCAAAATGGAGTTTGGTCTACATTTTTGTGAAGCCAAGTTTATTTAATAAATAAAAGAGTCAGTCATGATTTCTGTATTATAATGATAATGAGTTTATATCATCCATCAAGTTTTGTCAGCATGGTTTTCAGTGCAGAAAATACTTAATGAAAATTAATTTAGGTACATTAATGATTTTGAGTTGAACTCACAGTGATGAGTAAACACTACTAATGCAAACTTAAATTGTCTCCTGCATTTAGTTAAGATTGTATGTCGATAAACGGCTTGACTGTAATAAACGGCTTGACTTAAGCTTTAATGATCGAAGGAATGTACTAATTAAGATTACATAAACTGTATTAATATAGTGTTTAATAGTGCTGTATAGACATTACGGCATCAAACTGAAAATGTGAAGATCAGAAATGTGTTTGAATTATTTTTGGGTGGAACATTTTTCAGAATTACAGAATTACAGTTTGACTGTTACCATTTTCTAATAGTGGGTTTCTCTTTTTCTCTCTCTCTCTCTCTCTCTCTCTATATATATATATATATATAATTTGTGCCTATCTCTGCTATCTTTCGTAGAACAGAGTGAGGTGTCTTTTTGCTCCCACTACTCTGACTTAAGGTCCACATCACTCAAATGACAGGAGATAAGACAACCGCCCGGTTCTGGAGCCTCCTACTGGAGCTGCCTCATTTAAACAGCAACCCACACAGATGTGCTCCATCTAAAGACTGCTCTGTCTCATTCTTTCTTCCCTGTGCTTGAGTCTTCTCTTTCCTCCATACCCACCTCTTTTACTGCGCTGTACAGGCACAATGTTGCACATTTCCTTTGGAGTGTTTGACAGTGTAGTCTGGAGGCAAAAAGATTTGGCTGAGTAGCCACACATTCTGGTAGGCAGAAAATGTGTTGGCTGGAGCACAAATAACAGCACTTGAGGTTAATGATGACCTATGCAGTCTTCCTGTCTGAATGAGGGGGAAACCTGCAGAGCGAGAAGTTAATAGCTGGAAGAAGGTACTGTCCTCTCTCCTCCTCCTTTACAAACAGAAAGAAAGAGAGAGAAAGAAAGAGAGAGGGAGAGAGAGAGAGAGAGAAACATAAGAGGGGGAAAGTGAATAAAAAATATTTTGAAACTCTTTTCGAAAATCCATTTTAATTCTATCATAAACGTTTATGGCATACTGGACTAAAACAGTGGTGGCAACATTTTGGCTCTGGCAAAGCAGAACAGTAATTATTCATAGTGAGAGTGATGCCTTCCAGTGGTTGAAGATTGATTATGTTTGATATGCAACTTTGTATTTTGTGTAAACTGTCTATAGATGGGACCCATCCAAACTGGCCAGAGATGGATCAAGGAGAAGCATCTTTCTAAAGGAAAGTGAGGGTGGGAATAAGAGTGGAAGTGTAGTCAGTATTATTGCAATCTGTCTATCTTGAATAACTCAGAGCCAATGAGTTTTAGCCCATAACTTTCTGGTGATCATCCAACACAGATAAAACAGGATTTAACAAGTAAGAAAAAGCTGAAGCATGATTATTAGACCTTTGTGTAAGGCAGTACACAATTAGAGTACACTTAATCTGGTATATGAATGAGATTCTAAAGTGTAACAAAAGTCCTTAACTTCTTTTTCCTTGCAAGCGAGTGTGTGGTGATGTCATTGAGCTTATTTTATCTTGTCTACTTTGCCTGTTAACTATTATTTGTTGAGAGGGCCAATAAATGAGACATGAGTATACAAACAAATATAGCAACACACAACAGGAGAACACATACAAACAAAACGTTCCATATATAAATACTTGTGTAACCACAGAGTATTTTAATGAATACTTAAAAATGATTCGAAGCAAACTGAAATATCACCTCGATTAGGGTGAAAACAGGAAAATAAAAAGAGTGCAAAGTGTTATCTCACTAGTCAGAAATCCAGGCACAAAGTGGTGGTAAAATAGCTCATCATTCTTTCTGTGCTGCCCTCTGAATTAACAGAAAAAAGCATTGATGTGACCAGCCCTGGACTGAGTCTAATCAAAATCTCAGGGTTCTGTAAGTGAGAGTGAGTCTGGTCATAGCACGCCTGAGAAAGAGAGCGAGAAACAGACGAGTGAAAGACATGGAGTGGACAGTACCCTAGAGATACACTTCTCTCTTGTCCTATCATGATGCAGCATGGTGGCTTTCTCTTAGTTGTCAGCTCTGTGGCCTGCCCTATTTACACATTTACACACCTGCTTATTTATTTATTTACTGACATGACAGAGAGCTACTCAAGCGGATGCTGTGCACACACACATACACACCCATCGCAGTGTTTTAAAAGGCCAGAGCAAAATGAGAAGGTTTGAAAACGCCATGGGATGAAAAAGCAGGGTGGCGGGTGCATTCAAGAGGCTAACAGTTTTAATGGGTGGAAATGTTTTTTTTTGCAAGCAGAAGCAAAGAGTGACTGAATAATTTAGTCATGTCTCTGGGTGAAAAGACTGGAACTGTCTTCAGAACAGGACGGAATGAGATTGGAAAAAATGAAGGAGAAAGAAATAGAAAGAGGAACAAATGTGACAAGTGTGTGTGTGTGCATGTGTTTGTGTGTAACAATCTGATTTAATGCACTTTATTAAAATAAAAAAACAACGTATAAAATTGGCTTAGTTTTATAACTTAACAACTTTACCAAATGGCTTCCACATTTTATTATCATTTAACGCTTTATCATTCAGCCATAGCATGCAACATTCACCAATGTGGTAGTAGTATGTAGAATTTAAAATAAACTAAAACTATCAAAATAATTACAATAATTAATGGAATAAAAGTCAACAAGTCAATTAGTAAGAACAGTATGGCAAGAGAGTCACTAAATTCAAGTCTTTCGTCCAGTTGTCTATGAGGGTCATACCATTTGGAATGTAGGACCCCTTTGGATTCAGCAAAAAGTGATTTTCTCCATGTGTCAAAGAGAAATCATTTGTGACAGGTGTGTGAGTAAACCTAATCAGGAGCTTCAGAGACATGCACCATGTTGTCTCTTGTTGCTCCCTGTGCCAACTTTAAATTTAGCCAGTTTCTTGTTCATCCATGTTGTTGTTGTTTTCTACATACATGAATAAACACAATATGATTCATTTTCAAGTTTATTCAAGTTCCATATCCAAATACAAGTACCTCACAGTACTAGTCAAATCAGTTCAAAGAAAAACCTAATTGACACAGGAGGAACTACACCCACAAAGGCCTCCTGGTTCAGCTAGGTCTTAGACCAGGGATTTTCTTGATCTGAGGCAACAGTGCTACCCACTGCCATAAGCTGCCGTGCTTCTGCAAAAAAATACATGTTGTTGCAATTTGATTTGTGAGGATCTGTCCTGTAACATGATAATGGCTTGGCTACCATCTGTTGGCACTAAAATTGACCTGGATGACCTTTCAAGCTGGTTAGGGCTAGAAGACCAACCACCTGTGATCTTCACATTTTCAAATTGATGCCCAAATGTCTATACAGTACTAATAAACCAGCTACTATGTTTCAAATACCAGCTTGAGCACCTTAAAATGATATTACATGTTCTCTTTCTGTCGCTCACTCAACGTTGTGACAATGTTGTGCAGATCCGAATTTTCTTAAAAAGCAGCACTCATGGTAAGCATCTTTAAAGAAAATTTCCTGTGCGTGCATTTCTGGATGTGATCAGTACCTCTCTCTGCCTGTAACGGGCACAACATCTGTCTCAGATGTGTAGGCGTTCCTATGCTAAGGCAGCATTTGTGGAACGTGCATTCTCTCTCTGTGAGAATTGCCCATTGGGACATTGTGGTCACAGCTCTCCATGTAAGAGCCACTTCAAATGCTCCCTGTGCTTTTCCTCTGCACTTTTCCTTTACACTAGGCACTCCTTTTCTGCCTACACATGCATTAAAGGCTTATCCATCCTTACTAATCTCTATATCAGAGCGCAAAGAAGGTTCACAGGGGTTTCTTTAGTTGGGCATTCTATTGGGGTTTACAGTGCTGCTAGTCTAGCCGCTTCTGACCTCCATGCCAGGATGTTCCCCCAAGACACTAGGAGCAAGTTGAGAATAGTTTTGATCCAGCGCAGCTGCATTGTGACAGACTTTGCCTCTCTAAGACATTGAAGGCCATGACACACGCACAGAGTTGGTCAGTGCCCACCCTGGTGGTCCAAGTGTGCCATCTTTGGCTGAACTTTGAGGAGATGCTGGGAACCTCCTTTAATGCTTCCATTTTACAAGGTGGTCTCTCAGCAACACCATCGAGGACTGCTGTGCAGTTTATGATGCAAGGCAAATGGAGGCACCTTCCCTGGTGTTACTGTACTTCCCTGTACAGATCGCCAAAGACACATGCTCGGTTTGCTCATTGCCAAGGCTGACCTACTATGTCCACAAGCTGATGTCCACTGCTATCTGGCACCTTGACCTTTACAAAGGTCCACCCACAGGAGAATGATTCTGGATGCATAGCTGTGTGATTCAGTTTGTTAGTGGGTTAGTGGCATTTCTTACCTTGGTTGAGCCAGGAGTGCAACTATTATGGGAGACATTTATGTCCTCCTTACAAAGGGTGCAATAGAGCCTTTTCCCAGCACAGCCTACTTAACCTTGCGTTATGCCTGTTCTGGATCTATGTGTTCTGATTTGGGACCTTTGCAAGCTCATGGTTTACATGGTTTAAACACCAGGATTGGTGCATGACCATAGACCGGAAAGGACACATGCTGTATGTCTTGTTATGCCTTAACACAGAGACAGCTGTGGCGTACTGGTTAGTGAATCAGGCTTGTAAGCAGAAGGTTGTTGGATCAATTCCAGTGCTGGCAGGTAGCGACTGAAGTGTCCTTAAGCACCTAACTCTGACTGTCACGTCTTGCACCAGTAATGGGTTAAATGCAGAGGTCACTTTGGATATGGGTTACCATATCTGATAAATATGTCACTTTCACTTTTTGGACTGCTTTGGTTTCTCTTGAGGGCTGGACATATCAGTTTAAGTCCCTTCCCTTCAGCCTGTCCCTGCCTAAGTTTCTATGGGGAACCCCCTTAGAACAGGTGTTATGGTGTGTTTTGGTTGCAATTGTTACATTCATCATGAGTTGGGATGCTGCATGCAATAGGCATGCTGTATTGGGACCCCAGAATGTCCATGCCCTGTATGCATTGAAAACAGAGTTGTTGTCAGCCAGCTTGCTCTTTGGAGGCTTAGCCTTTGATCCAGGGCAAGCATGTGTTAGTCCGGACAGATAACAGCCATGGTGGTTCTCATCCCTGTTGCATGTCAGGCAACACAGGCAGTCCAGCTCACTTTCCAGAGTCCTCCCATTGCTCTATGAATTTCTCTGTCTAGGCTCCCTTGACATGGACACCATAGCACATAGCTGGCCATGGGCCTATTGGCACACATGGTGCAATATCAGGAAGGAAAAAGGGCAGATTTTGGAATGCATGCTCCTTACAATAGCTCATCGCTGGTTCCCCTAAGAAAAGACCTTCATTCTCAGGGGCAGGGCATGATATGGCACCTGAGGCCAGACCTTGGATCTTTCTCTTTTCTTGGACTCACTTCCATCATATGGCAGGGCATCTGCAGGGATTGTCTGTGTCCAATGTGGAAGAGGGGGAATTTCTCCAGACAAAGACTCATTGCATCGTAGAGCCTATTCTTTGGTTTATGGATTGAAGGGTGTGACATCTCCCTTAGAGGTCCATGCACATTCTTCTAGGAATTGCCTTCTCTTGTGCTCTAGTAGGGTGCTCCTTTAGCAGACATATGCAGAGCTGCAGGCTGGGTCACACCCAATACTTTTGTAAGGTTATAACCCTAGAATGTAATTGGTTTCTTCCAAATCATTCTGCAATTACCTAAAACAGGTATAGTACAGGGAGCTTCATGCCTTATTAGAGCGTTGGAGAGTAATGATCTTAGTGATGACTTGTTTCAGGCACACCATGCATGCTAGTAGCTGGGCAACTTGAGTCTATAACCTGGTTTAACAGTTTAGTGTGAAAATGAAGCACTCATTTAGTGATAACCTGAACCAAATATTATTTAATGAGAAAAAGTAAGACACCAAAAGAAAAACACTGTTATCCACTATTCTCTTGCAATATGACCCACTTTTGAGGTCTACTAGACCTCAAAAATAAGTGGAATTAAATAACTGTTGACCATGCCAAAAGAGTTGAAAAGGTAGTAAAAGAAGGGTTTAGTTCTGGATTTACTACCAGAGGGATACAGTGTGCATCAGGCTGCTTCCATACTTAAAAATTCAAAGACAGTGGATTATAAGAACATTGTCCCGCTGCAGACATTGGTAGAGGGCCAAAGCAACCCTCGACTAAAGATGAGATGAGATGACCGACAACTCATCAGTCACAAACCATAGAATGACATCAAGTGACCTACAAAAAGAATGGCAAATGGCAGCTGGGGTGAAGTGCATGACAAGGATGGTTCAAAACAGGCCCCTAGAGGCATGAATCAATCCACATACAAGGTTGTCCTGGAAGAAAACTTGTTTCCTTCTGCTCTGACAATGTTCCCCAATTCTTTTATTCGTTTTTCCAAAAGAACAATGCTCCATGCCACACAGCCAGGTCGATCAAGGTTTGGATGGAGGATTACCAGATCAACCCCTTGTCATGGCCAGCCCAATCTCCAGACCTGACATTGAAAACCTCAAGAGGAAAATGGATGGTCACAAGCCATCAAACAAAGTCAGGCTGTTTAAATTTTTGAACCAGGAGTGGCATAAAGTCACCCAGCAATGTGAAAGACTGACGGAGAGCATGCCAAGACACATCAAAGCTGTGATTAAAAAAACAGGATTAATCCACCATATATACAGATTTTTGAACTCTTTCTAAGTTAAAACATTAGTATTGTGTTTTTAGCATGAAATAATTTGTATGAACTTGTTTTCTTTGCATTATTTGAGGTCTGAAAACAGCATATTTTTTGTTATTTTGACCCAGTTCATTTTGTGCAAATAAATCCTCTAAATAACAAGTTTATTTGGAAATTAAAAAATGTTGTCAGTAGTTTATAAAATAAAATGTGTCCATTTTGCTTAAATACATACTTAGAGTAAAACCAGAAAAAATAATTATTTGACAGTGGTCTTATTTTTTTCCAGAGCTGTATATGTGTAAACATAGTAAAAACTCTAGTAAGAATGACAGTAAAGACAGTAAGAATGAAAGAATGAAAGTAGCAGCAAATATGATATATGGTTTAGTATGGTTATGTATAAGTGCAGTCATCCGCACATGGCATGCCATGTTTGTAAACACTAGGAAGTCCATCAAAAACAGTAGTGGCTTAAAACAGAACTTTGAGGTGCACCCTCAAATATATTACAAGGTCATTTTTTGGGTGGGGCAGTCATATTTTAAACACCTACTGGTTGTTAAAGATGGTTTTCTTGATATTCCTTCTTTCATTTCCTGGTAAATATATTACAATAACAAAATATTAAATATTACAATAACAAAACATTTTTGATATGAACTGTAACAACTAAAATTAACTGAGCAAGGAATTCTCTTGATTCAGGACAAAAGTCCTCACTATCCAAAGCAACCCAATCAAGTCCAGCATAAATACATATGAAATATTGTCACCGCATGTCACACCCACATCATAAAGCTTACTCTGAAAGACACCAACTCTCATTGAAAAAAAAAATTAAACAATTATGCAGTATATACATTACTGGTTAAAAGTTTAGAATCACTGGACAAATGTTTTAAACTAAAGGTGTATGTTTCAATGTTTGAAATCTTGGTGGACAAAAATGTAATTGTGGCAACATAATTTCTTTCATTCGAAAAGCACACTTGTATTTAATTAATATTTTTAAAAATGGGCGCGCCTGTCTATGAACTGTCATCTCCACAAATGCAACCCTTAACGAACAGGAAAGTTATGTTTACAATCAGTGACTGATTAAAGTGCGTGTGTAACGTCCTTTTATATGGTGCTGGGGTGATGTGGTGATTGACAGCTAGTGACAATTAATACTTGGGAGATGACCAGCCTGACTGGGTGAGGGTGGAGTCTAGCAATTCTATGACGGTACCTCCCTCTCCCACTTCTGAGGGCCAAGGACCCCTGCTGCATGGAGCTGGTTTCTCTGGGTGAACATTGTGGTAGATCATTATATCTGAAATCCAGGAGCATTCCTCAGGACTATAGCCCTCCCAATCCACAATATATTTTAATCTGCCACCTCAACATTGGGAATCCAGTAACTTGATGTCCTTGGTCAAGAGCTGTATACTACTGGTAAAAAGTTTACGATCACTAGACAAAATGTTTCATATGATCTTAATCATTTGCCAGAGGAGAACTGGCCCTCCTGGTCGAGCCTGGCTTCTCCCAAGGTTTTTTTCCCCATCTATACATCATTGGAGTTTTGGTTCCCTGCCACTGTCGCCCTGTTGGCTTGCTTGCTGGAAGACTGTTGACGTCTAACTTAGCCTAGGGTTTTGTGAATTGTAAACGTCTAATATTTTATTGTATATATTTTATGCATGTATTCTACACTAATTTGTTCTGTGTTTTATTATTATTCTTTGTTATATAACGCTATATAAATAAAATTGAATTCAATTAATCTTAATTCTCTTTAATTTTCAATGTTTAAAATTACTTTTGACAAAATAATTTGTAACTTGTAATGAACTTTAAACAGGCTGAGTTGATATATTTATTTGCAGTTTTTTAAGAGCAAATGCACAGTATAATGCCAACATCTGGGAGTTTTATAAAACTTTCCAAGCTCGTGAAATAAACTGGTGACCTTTTTCTGATACAATATCTCAGTTATACAATATCTCAAAGTGTCAAAACACATGGTTGAAAAGGGGTTCTGCAATTTTCATGGCAGTTTTGGAAATGGCGCAGTCTGTTCAACCACTCAGAAGCATCTCTTGCCTTGCTGGGAAAACAGTATCGATCTATAAGTGTGGCCAGGGTGACCAGTTCCAATATATGAATAAGAATGATAGAGGAGTTCAATATGTTGGGTCCTGGGAAAATATTGCCAGTTTAGAGGACAGCCCAGTGAAGCACTGGATTTCCATGATCACTGGTTTGATTATCAACAGGGGTCCACCGGATGAGATTTACAATTATTTTGGGGTCAAGAACATGCTCAGACTGTTCAGTAGATTCATCTGGTGATTGAATGCATCAGTTTTATCATTTCTGGAACCAGGGTGGTAGGCAATCTTGAAATCGAATTGGGTAAAGAATGAAGCCTAGTGAGTTTTATGAGGGTTGAGACACCTAGCATCACAGAGATATTGAAGATTCTTATGGTGTGTCTATGCAGTGAATGGGTGACAAGCACCTTTATGGCAGGGTTTTCCAAGACCAGTTTGATGGCTATAATTTCCAGATCACCGACGTAATAATTCTCCACTGGGGTGAATGGGAGAAAAGTGCACATTGATGGAATATGCGGGCTGTTGCTAAAGTACTGTGTTGACTCTGGTGGTTGAGGCATCAACTTCAGCTATAAAGGGCTTGTTCGGGTGGGGATATACCAGAAGCAGTGCACTGCTGAATGCTTGCTTGAGGGTGTTAAACTTTGTTGGACCAAGAGACTTCAACTTATCATGGAGAAGAGAGGTGAGTGGACAGGTTATGGAACTATAGTTATAAAAGAAACAACAGATGATGTTTACATTTATTCATTTGGCAGACGCTTTTATCCAAAGTGACTTACAGTTCATTTAAGTTACACATTTTGTCAGTGCATGTGCTCCCGGAGAATTGAACTCACAACTTGTGTTGCTAGCACAATGCTCTACCAACTGAGCTACAGGAACACTACAGTAGAAGTTAAACACAGTAGAAGTTGGTGAATCCTAATAATTGTAACTCCTTGACGGTCTTGGGTGTGGGCCAGTTGTGAATATCTTTCTAGAACTAGAACTACCATTCTAGTCGAGTATACAGAGGAACCGAGAAACTGGATCTCAGACTGGTGAAATGGCTTTAAGGACAGATTGTACTCCTGTAGTTTCTTGAGGATCTCCACAATGTGTTTGGCGATGTTTGGCAAGGAGGTGGATAAGACAGCAACAAGTTGGAGTACATCTTTGGGTGGAACAGGTAGCATAGGAAAACAGGAAGTAAAACAGCAATTTCCTCATTTTAAGAACCCAAGAGAACTCAGAAAAATGTTGGATTAACCACAATCACCCTAGGATAATTCCAGCTGTGTTCTCCAGAACCAGTAGTTTAATTTCTTATTGATAAAGAAACCCCATATATAGAAGAAAACTTACACAGAACTTAATGTTAACAGGGTTTAGAAGTTTCCAAGTTATAGACTGTGCTTTGTAAAGTCTTTAATTGGATACCTTTTGGAGACTTAGCTGGTGGCAGAGGCACTAGAGATGAAGTTCCTGGCAGACCCAAAGTCAATGAATGCGATGACTAGAGGGAATACATCAGATACAATAAACCCTTGGGTAGTGAGAGAAAGATATTTGGGTATAACTCACCAAAGGGCATGGTGGTCTGGTGGGGTATGCATACAAAGCCACTGGTTCAGCTATCACCTGCACTCTGACAAAGAATAAAGGCAATATTATAAAGAATATTTTAGTTCTCTCAATTGGGAATCTCTGCAGCTGCATCATAAGGGCCAATAAACATTGCAGCAGAAATCGGTGAAGTAAATCCACCAGTTCTTGTATGGATATCTTGTATCTTCATGTAGTGTGCTTATGCTGCTGTACACTGTCTTCTGTCTGGTCCTCTGTCAGGAAACACACACTGACCAGACCAGAAAGTATAAACAAACTAGAGTGAACTAGAGTCATAGAGTGAAAAAGAGTGAAATTGGATAGCACACTTTAAACAGTTACTGTTTGTAAATGTAGGTTTCCTTTTCTTTGTAAATCGTGAAGACTTGGGAACCAGGATGGACTGGAGAAAAGAGATTTGAATGAAGAGAGGAATGTAGAGGTAAGTAGCCTTGAAGTGAGTATAAATCCAAAAGCAGTTAAGTCCAATAGCAGTCTTAGCCATAGATGAGACCTGTGTGTGGAATGTCCTTTCATTTGGTGCTGGGGTGATGAGGTGATTTATGACAGCTGGTGTTGATTAGTACTCGGGAGATGACTGGAGTGGAGTGACTGGGTGAGGGTGGAGTCTATATATACAAAGAAGCATGCTTTACATTATTAATTAAGGAAGCCCAGAAATTGACTGCTTATTTGCGCATCTGCAATCCCAGTTGCAAGCAAGCATGTGTTCAAATGATTTTTATTCATCCAAAGTCACTTGATTGTACATCACATTCTAATTATGGCAGCTGTGGGAAAGGCAGCATAAATATTTTGAGAAAATAAGAAGGGTATAATTTTAAAAGCAATACAATATTTAAACTCTCTAAACATATAAACTTAAAAAAACGGAATTTGTTATCCTAAATGATGAAAAAAGAATAAATTGCAATAAATTGATTTATTGTTAGTTCACTACAATTTTATGTGTAATCCATGGTGTTCACTTTTACATGCAGACAAAGATTTTGTTTGGTTGAAATTTTACCCTTTCTCTTTACCTTAGTTAGTCAAATGAAATAGGGCAGCTTTAATTATAATCCAATAAGTTGTTTTTTATTTTTATGTAATTATTTTTTTAAATTAAAAAATAAAATAAAAATTATGTCTGTGTTTATAGCAGGAAGTGTAAATGACACCTTACATACATCTGCTTTATGAGTTTAAGAATGTCTTTTTTTCATCTTTTTTTCTTTCTCTTAGTCTTTAACTTTGCTGGTCACATGGATACATGGAATACTGAATGATTGCACTATCAATGGCATTGAGATCATATGTAGCTATTAAGTTTAGGGAACCTTTACTTTCTGTCTCTCTCTTTATCTACTTTATTACAAGCAAAAGGTTCTTCTAGTGGCCTTTCATCATCCTCCAGCAAAACAAAACAGTGACAGTTCTATCCTGCTGTCATCTGATTGACTCACTGTCTGTAAATCACATGAAGAGTACACTAATATTCTACCCGTTTACTCGCTTGTGTGTGTAAGACAGAAGGGTCAAAAACGTCTCTACTCTCTTCACCCCCTTTACCTTCTACTTTCACATGTAGATGAGAAAAATGCCATTGTGGTAATTGATTTTGGATAGGCCTAATTTTAGAAAGAGTTCAGAGAAGTGAGGGTTCACCCTGTTTCAGATTGCATACTCTGGAGAATAGAAACAAAACAAACCCTACCTACATCATTAGGTGGGCATCAATGTATAAAGAGATTAGAATCACAACCCACTTACTGGATACACTTTTAGTTAACTGTGGACAGATTACTGCCCTCCTCATCCTCTAGAACCATCTTCATTTACCTTATTTTTGTTTTGCATTCCATTTCTTTGTGGTTAAATGATTCTTAATATTATAATTAACTTAATCTCAGTTTTTTCATTTTAATTTATTTTTATTATTTTAACATACTATACACGTCTCAGTTATACATTTACCTTTAGAACAGGCAATACATATTTTTTAATGCTAAGCAGTGATACCATATATTGTTAAAAAATATATGATTTCTGACGTGTTTTTGTTTAGCAAATGTAAATGAAATGGTTTATTTTACATACCTACAAACTAATAGACAAAAATCCAAATAGTTTAAAATGAAAAGTTAGATCTTAAAAAGATGCTGCCTTCTTCCAAGTACAAGGTTCCTGCAGTGAAATAAACATCTTCATGTCATCTCATGAATAATTAAGGCTTACTTTGTCACATTCTCTTGCTAGGCAGGAAGAAAGTTTTTTCCCTTTGTTGCTTACCAGAGCACTGCATTAGCCCACGTATGCAGTCACATATACAGTTGTGTTTGGTTTTCATTTTCGAAACCATTTGAAAAGCAAAATAGAGACGCCCAGAGACACATGAGGCATAGAGGTACCCCACAAGACATCTGCAGAAATGGTTGTACTGCAACACTATAACGCTATACACTATACACTACAAACATGCACTGACATGGGTCACTATGAAAATGTCAATGTCCTCTGTGCTGTCGCAGTGCCACAGCCCCAGGACTCCCAGCATGCTCTCCTCTCTTTTAGTCTAATGAGTTGCAACACAGATAATGTGGCTGATGATCTTTCATTGATTTGGCTATCACTTGCTTGTCTGGTAATTGATCCGTAGCTAAGCCTCTAGTTAATTATATCAGCTTCGACATGGCCCTAGTCTGAGGGGAATTTGAAGGCTTGCAGAATAATAGTTTTAATAAAGGAGTCCATTACTGTCTTGACTGCTGCTGGTGCCACAGACAGTTAATGAGCTCACCCCAGATAAAGAGAAAAAGGACTGGACAAACTGAGAAAAAGGCAGGGAGAAAGCTAGAGACAGCAAGAAAGAAGGAAAGGGATATTGGCAGAGTTCTCTTAGACCTTTCACAAATAACAACTATTAAGGGGGGGA
>JAZGTJ010000432.1:0-49406 GCA_036877575.1 Botia almorhae | reverse complement strand
GGGGGAAAGACATTGAGATAGATTTATAAGTGACTGTATGCTAGAAGATGTGATCACCAAGGTTTAATGAATAAACAATAGTAGCAGTGTTGTTTGAAGAAGCCATCTGGCCAAGAAAGAGTGACGAGAAATGATATGGAGGGGACAAATGTGTGACAGTGGGCTCTGAGCATCTCTGCCATTAGTGTCCATTTGCCTGTAATGATGTGTGGTCTACAATAGCTTTGGTTACTGTGGAGGGCACTCTATACTTGACAGAGAGAATGAAAGAGAGAGAGAGAGGAAGATGGTAAAAAACGGCATATTAAGTTCTTATTGTGTCAGCCACAATTCCTTTTGCTTTTCTTTATTCAGTCTAAAAAAAAGAAACATTAGATTTGATCAGGCAAAATGCTGTGCAGATTATTCAAGTAAAGGTTAGCCAGAGCTGTCATTAGTTCTGTACAGAGGCTTTTAAAAAACAGTAACAGCTGTCTCCTTCAAATTGCCACAAAACTTCAAATGGCTTTTTGCATACGAGAAGCCATTTAATGTAGCGAAAGGAAGTTAATTCCCTTTTTCTCTTTCTTATAAGGGAGACCACAGTAGTATCTCACTCAAAATACTTGTGTGTCAAAGACTTGTGTGTCATCATTTTAACAACTGACGTGAGAGGACTTGATGTAGAAATGTAAAGACATAATAATGAAAAATATAGAACTATAGATTTATTACACAATTAATCTCTTATTTAAAATGTTTTGGCATGTACAATGAGGGAGAGATGCTTCCACTTATTGTAAGTGCATATGTTAGGGGTTTCTTTCTTTTCCCCACCTTTGTGAGACTGTCTGCTGCAGGGACCAATTTGGCAAAAATGGAGCCTCTTTCTCATTTTTTTCTTAATTAAAATCTGAAAGCATCCACTCGAGGTTTCCCTGTGTGGATGTGTGTGTTTGTGAGTGGGAGAGTATGTATGATTATGTGCTCTGCCACACTTCTTGATGTGTGTGTGCACGCACTCACATAAGAAGGTGGGGGGTGGACTGATTACGTAGAACCATTAGCTAGAGCTGCTTAATACAAGGGAAGAAAAACAGACAAAGGAATCAGACTTTGTAACAAAATCAAATGATTGTGCACCCACTTTAAAATACCTGGCTCCAGTGTTGTTGTATAACATATTCAAGATTTAAACTTATTGTGAATGTAGTCATAAAGGCACGAACATGCATGAACAAGATGCAATAAAATAAACAAGATGCAATAAAAATTACATATTTCCTAATATTTAATATGCATATCCTAGGTTTCCTAATTCTAATAAAGAGTACAAACAAAATTTGATGGTTTTTAAAATATTTGGAATTTGGAAGGCTTTGAGTTGTCTTCTTGTTTGAGGTTATTGTAGAAGCTGGAACTTGTCCAGTTGTATTGACAAATACATTATTTGCTTGGAATAGTTGTGTGGAGAGGGCAGTTTGTGTGTGGCTATGTATTAGAGAGTGGCTCAATCCCATTGAGGTCTAGAGTGGAGAAGCATCAGGCATGGAGAGCTGGTAATAAGACAGGGACAGCCCAGCTTTCTGCTCTTTCTCTCTCTCTCTCTCTCAGTGGGAAAGCAGATCAGTGGAGGAGAGAGAGAGCCGTGTCATTGAGTGCCAGCAAGAAGAGAGGAGCAGTTAACTCAGACGCACCGCGGCCCGACACACATGCTCTACCTCACATCAACACATATGCACTCATGGCTGCCTGCACATGCACACACTGACACTGTGCTAGCTGAGCAAAGAGTAGTTAGTGTGGAGAGAAAGGACAGGCAGCTTTAAAGAAAAGGGGCCCAAAGAAGAGAGTAGAATAGACAGAGAGAGTAAGAGAGAGAGGGGAGTGCCTGCTTCGGAAATGACAAACTCTAAGACCTGATCTTCACACAGCTGGGAGGAAAATCACGCTGGACACTACTGGTGAGAGAGGACACTTTCTTGGGAGATGGGAGAGAAGATTTTCTTTTATGTTTTTAACAGTTCTTTTACATTTAACATTTTACATTCTTTTTTAATTTCAACATTACAAAACTAACTTTTATAGTTATAGTACAGTTAAACTTTTGATCTAAAAGTATGCACTAAGTAAATGCAAGGAATAATGGTATATTTTTTGTGAGAATTAGGTATCCTAATATGGTGTTTGTGTGTGGGTTGTTGAGGTGCGTAAGAGGTTGAAAGGCCAGGCTATGGGTGAGTGAGTTTGTTTGATGATTGATTTCTGCTTGGAATGTATGTATGTGTGTGTATATGTCCTTGTATGTTTGGAGGACAGCCCATACACAGCCTGACTGACATTTAGAAAAAGTGGGGGGTTCTGCCAAAAAAAAATACTCCCCTCCTTCCCCATCTCCTCCTCCACTCTTCTGCCATCCCTCTTTTTATCTCTCTCTCCTTCACCTCACACCCCCATCCTTCTCTTCCTCCCTCCTTACCTTCGACACTACACTCATCCTGCCCTCTACCACCACATGCCCCAGAGGAAATATGCATTGTACAGCTCTGCTCCTGAATTAACTTCACACACTCCTCCTGCTACCGACAGGCAAGACCCTCCATTCTCCCCCCTCTCTCAAGAGAAGATTGCAGAGAGCGAGTGAGAGAAAGAAAATAGAAAGAAAGAAAGAAAGGAAAAAGAGAAAGACATTCACCCTTTGCCTATTTGAACCTCCACCTTCACATACTTTCTCCCCCATCTACCCCCTTCTTCTCTACCAGCAGTCTGAAGAGATAGCATTGGATGTGAGAGGCAGTGTGGTGTGGAGAGAGCAAGATCGAGAGAGGGCACGCGAGTCCATAGTCCGATCCAGCGACGGCAGCAACGGTGAAGGGGGAGGAGGAGGAGGGAGCTCCATGCAGTTCAGTACCAGACCTGCCAGCACCGAGCCGGGCTTCATGGGGACATGGACACAGCAGAGCACTGACAGCAACTTCCTCTTCAGAATGTCCCAGCAGGTCAGTGGGACATTGTCCCTTTTGCTGTCTTGCTCTCTCTTTGTGTGTGTTCTCCAGTCCCACTCACTAACTGTATGCTCTGCTATGTGTGCTCTTCCTGTATTGTGCACTGTCATTGTTGATGTTTAAGTGCATGTTTGTGTGTTTGCAAATATGTGCATGGTTTTGTGTGTGCAAAATATTTTGATTGGTGTGTGTGGCTGTAACTATTTTGTCTAATGATGTTAATTAAGTTTAATGTTTGCTACTGTGTAAACTGTTTTGTTTTGCTTCTTGTGTTGTAGAAGTTTAGTGGTTTATAGCCATGGACAGGTTTTTATTTTTATTTTTTTGTAGCAAAAGTATGTAAATGCAAGCACTTTTATAGACCATACTAGCATGCCATCCCATGTAACAAATGACAATCTTCATTGTAAAGTTTCTGAGTCTGAGTGTGGTGGAAAAATTTTAAATTACGTATTATGTTGCAATAGCGAATACACATCTGCACTACTGGTCATGGCCAGTTGTGTGAGAAGTTTGCATCACAGGCAATTGTTCTGGTTTGTTGACCCTTGGCAGATCTAGCTATGGTACCCAAATGCTTGATCTAATTGACTTCACCTGTTTGTTGTTGGAATCCTTAACATCAACAACTACCTGAAATGTACAACAAATACTGTAGCTGACAATATATTGAATCTATATTTAAATAGCCTAATGTATTATCTATAGTTTAATGTATATTCTAAAGTTTCTGTGCTGAGTGCTTGTATCTGAACAGAAGGGGGAGGATTGGGATGTGTGGAAGGAGAGATGGTGTGTAGAGTATTAATCATCTGGGCTGGTTTCTCCGTGCCATGCTCAAACTGTTACAAGCACAGGCCTCTGGACTCCCTTTGGCCAACACTTGGATCCGTCCACATGTGTCCAGATTTCTCACTACCTTTTTTATAAACTCTCTTTTTCGCAACACTAAGATGGGTCATGGCTAAAATGTAAAAACAAAGATGAACCAGTATGTGTTAGGCATTACATTCAAATAAGTTTTTTATTGTTACGTTTTGTCTGTAGTATATGTTTCACGAAAATATATGACAGTAGTTCATTTAAGTTGAATTGAACAGGACTCTGCGGTTCACCTTGAAACAGAATTATATAATATGTGGGAGAATTTTAATGATTAAAAATTTTAATGATATTGGTAAAAGGGATGCTGTTGCGCTGTTTGGTGCATCGGGAATTCGGTGCAGGTGGATTCCGACCTGCGCTACTTCACCAATCCATTATTAGCCATTATGCACTCATTGAGAGTTTACTGACGCCCTGAAGTTATCATGCGCGTTTAATCACGGTGTCAAGTTATTTGATTAAGCTTTTTGGCAGTGTTTGTTATAACGCATCTTTTGGCATTTGAACACTATTTGTGTTCAGTGTTTATCCCGTTTATCTGTGACATAGTAGTTGGGTCACAAAGAAATGCTGAATGCAGTTTATTTGAGCTTGACTCTAAATAACTCCAAAATCAGTAAATAGATTATTAAGAGAGCATCGTATGTAGGCTAATAAATGCCGGTGGCAGTGTAATCTGCCTGACAGAAATTATTCTGTTTAAACAAAATTGTTTTAGCCCTTTAAATGCAGTTATGCTTACTCATATGCTGCTTAAAAACGTATAAAACTATATAAGGTCTAAATATTTTGGGTTATGAACCTCCATAAAATATTTATAGAGAACAGACACTGAAAATACAGTTAAAAATCAATAGGCTATATGTTTTGTTATAAACACGATGCGGCTAGATGATAGCAGATGACAGAAAGTAAAGCAATGGCTGAAATAAGTTTCAGCATTTTTCCAAAGAGCGACTGCAAACTTCGTTTAAGCGTGCCATTTTTTCTACATAGGAAACCTCATATGTTCTGGAAATGTAAAAACAGTTGAACGGTACTGTTAACAGGAAGGTCCCGATACCATCGTCATCGATTCAAATTACATCTTTTGTTCAATTACAGGTATCAGTTGTTCATTTCCCTGTGTGATTCTGACACTGTTGAATTCGAAATATCTATATCAATGTTAAACAAACGATCTACTGGAATCGTGCGGGGGTTCTTTTTGTACAGTAAACCTATATTTTCTGTTTTAAAGTAAAGGTTAGTAAACCTAAACCTTTATTAACTTGGACTTGACCAATGTTCTAATTGCTCTATGCTAGCTGCAGTATGAACGAGCATTAAAGGTTCTTTATTTAAAGAATAAAAATAATTGAGATGCTGATGCAGTCGAGCTCCATCACTTTCTCTGAACACCCTTAGCATCCTGTCATGTTTACCCTCATAGCTTATTTCTATACAAATATATGACAAATGTCTATACATATACTTAGATATTTTTATTATTTTATATTATGAATGTTTGTTTAGTTTCAACATTAAGATCTTTAATGATCAGGAATGTCAAATACCAATTGTAGCAACGGTTAAAGCATTTTTATTGTTGTTATATAATAATAATAATAATAATAATGTGCACTTAAAAATGACTGATTTACCTTCAAAATTATCTGCTGAAAGCGCCAGTCTTACTGAGGTTTAAAAGTAATTTAATCGAGATATGTAGTCGATATATTTTGTTGATATAAAATGTTGCAATCGTGTTTATTTATTTATGCGTAAATAATGTAATGATGTTCTATTATCAAAACTCTTCTGATCAAATTACAAAACATTACTATCAGAGAGAAACTTTTATAATTAGAGTATTATATTCTGTTTTATTAATTTAAACATATTCAAGAAAAAATAAATGATTGTTTTCGATTTGATTTATACTGTTTTAAAAAGCTGCTTAAATTCTATTAATTATGATCGATGGGATCGACTTTGATGTAATGTTATTATAAAGAACCTTTTTTAAAATTTTATGTTTTTATGTATTTTAAGACCTAATAAACGGAACACGATCACAAAATTTATTTGAACAGCTACAGAAATAATGTGTTAAATGCGGTTTATCGAGTGCTCTTTTTTTCTTGTTCAAATCTTCTCTCAATTTGTCGTACAAATAAAAAACAGACTTCTTCAGACTTTGGCAACGAAAGAGCATTTATTTCCAGCTCATTTAAAATTTGGTGTGCAGATCAGCTGTGTGGTGTAGGCCTTTCTTTCTTTCTTTCTTTTCTATTTCTTTCCTTCTTTCGTGATTACAATAGATGTGCGTGCGTGTGTGTAAGTCGGAATGCACAGTGTATACATATGATTATGGTGAAATGTGCGTTTTCTTTTCCTGTCTGTTCTGCATACGTGTGTGGGTGCGAGATGAAACGACTCTTGGCTATCCTTGGCTGAGCGAATGAGAAGGCTGGAGTGAAGGAGAGCAGAGTGAAAGAGAATATGCCGTTAGAGAAACACCCACTACCTCGTCTCGGCAGAGCCCAAGGTAGTGGCGGCACCATCCGTAAAATGCTGAGTAGGATGGAGCAGTCACAGGAAGCATGACTGTCGCAGCCTTTGGTGACAGATGATGTTTGTCGCAGGGTTATTGTAAAACTGAGGAAAACAACCAGACTTGATTTGTCTTCTAAATAAAATGTACCACAGAATCCAGGGTATTCTGGAAATTATTATTGCAATGCTTTCGCTAAAACAGGAAATAAAGAAAAAGTTTAGTTTCAAAAGTGGTCTGCCAGTTCTCTGAGCTATTGAGGCTCTTTAAAGAGAGGTTGCTTGTTCAGACGTCTTTGCACTGAATGAATCTGGCTTCTGCCATTAATTACTGAACCTATTAAGTAATGGACTCAGCTGAGGGGAGTAATCTCACCTGACTCAGAGATGCTTTCTTTCCTAATTCCTCTGGCTTTCCCCAACAGACAGCCTCTTAATGTTTTCAAGGAGAGGCTGGAATGTGGAAGAAGCAGAGATGGTGGGGTGATCTGAGAGTGAATGGTAAAGTTTTTTTAAATGTTTTTGTTGTAAAGTGAGTGTGTTTTCTGGCATGCTGTATTTTAAAAGTCAACAGTTACAAAAAGGTGGATAGAAATGAGATATAAATGAGAGAGAAGGGAGATATTGCATATAAAAGAACTGTATATTTTAAGCAGTATACACCAGTACTATCTGAGAATTTGTGTTATGTGTCTATATAAGTACATGCCCGCTATTGTGCTACCTACATCCCTGTGATCTCAATGTGCATTGTATAATATTTTTGTTGTTGGAACTGTTTTCGCTTTCTCCGATGCAAAACATCTGTAGTTCGTTTAATTCCTCATAATTCTATATGATTGATTGCATAATTAGTTAATCAATTTGCTGTAGTTGCAGCTTTTAATAAACATGTTGTTTGTACCAGTTTCTGTGTTAAATTGGTTTTAATATTCATGATTTAATTTCACTGTTTACAAACAAGTGTTAGAATATTCAAGCTGAAATGCTCTTGAGAAATATCATTGCACTCTTTTATTGTGTTTTGCATGAACAACAAGTCTAATTTTTATCCTAAAATGAGATATCTAGCTTATATTTTATAAGCTTCTTTGTAAAACCCAATTTTTCTTTAAAATGCATTTTCTTTACTTAATGTAGTTTATCTTAAATATTACTTAAGGCCTGGTGAGAATGAGATAGTGTGAGTGAGAGTGAGGGACATTTTTTGTTTTTGGGGAAGTGGTCCCTGGTGGTTAGAGAAATTCACTGTTCTGTGATACTGGCTTGCAGCCAGTTTGAATGCAGATTTATCAGTGCTATGCGACGGAGACAAACCCCTCCCCACCCACAGCCCAACTCTGAAGTGCGCACAAATCGATCCAGTTGGGATTTTCATTCGGCTTCACTAAAGATTTGCTCTGCATCTTTCCTTTAATTCTCTGGAGCAGAGAGTGGATATGAGTGGGTGTTTGGGATATGTGTGTTCCTCTGGCTACGATCAATAGCTGACACTGGGCACATCACTCACATGCTTGTGCTAGATCTCAACCCTGTCTGTCCTGAGAGGTGACATGACTACTCACATTTAAAATTTGAAATACAGATTGTAGTATCAAAAAACAGGGCAACATTGCCATTATAGTAAGGAGGTTACAGTATGTTGCACTCTACATAATGACAAAAAGCATAATGTATGTATGTGCATTTAGGGACTTAGGCATGATACAAATTTGAGTTAATCTGCTTTACTTTTACCAAAAAGATGAGAATTGAAACATGGATATGCTCCTTTGGGGCATTTCCCATAATTCTATGCTCCCACGGGTAAATGCAAGCCCTCAATTTAACTGTTAAACACTTGACACAAACAGAAGCCACTTGAAACAATTAAAATGTAATTAACATTCCAAAGTGAACATCATTGAATTTTATAGGCTTTCATTATTGTTTTGCACAGATTTTCTCTGCACAGATTTTTTCGTGAAAACCTTTATTACTAATTAAACATACTTGTACTTGCTCTATTTGTAGTTGATTATTTGTCTAACATAGCAGTATACTACTTGTTTAGTCAAGTTTAACAGTTCCTAACCTATAAAAAGCTAGTCAAACCCCTGAAATATTAAACATTTTTAGAATGTTTTTTATCTGAGCCGATCTGAGCAGAGAGGAAGTCTCAGTTAAAAGGGAAACTGCTGTTTCAATAGTCTTTGAGTCAGGATGTCACCACCCCTGGCGTGGCGGTAATGAGGGGACATTACCATCATTCTGTGTCTTGTTAGTTCCCCAAGTGCCTGACACAATCAGAATGCAGCAGCTGCCCTTCAGACCTCAGAGATCTGAAAGAGATAGAGACAGGCCTCCCAGACCTCATGTAGAGGCAGAAAGATCTGACAGGCAAGACCTAAGGGACAATGTTGCAAGAAATGAGACAGCCGGGCCACCTTAATGTAAATCTAAATTAAGCCACACTGGAATGTGCATACTTATTTAAATTATTTAGTTATGCTGCAAAATACTCAGAAATACTCTGCTTGTTTATATATGTGCACAAATAGGAAACGATATGCTTTTAGTAAGCTCTGTTATCATAGACTTGGGGTTTCAAAGTGTAGGGCGCGCCTCCCCGGGGGGCGCCAGAGCGTGCCAGGGGAGGCGCGCTTAGGGGTTAAAAATATTCTTTGTGTAGCAGGGAAACAAAGGCCAGGTTTGTTAATGCAGCAGCAGAACACGGTTGTTGGTCCTGTATTTTAGTCCTTAATGTAGGTAGTTAGACTGAGACTTCGCCACTGGATTTTCGGCAATGCGAAATAGATTTCACAACACCAAACAAATACGATATAGTGCAGTAGTATGCCTGTTTCAGACAGATGAAAACTGGAGATTAATCTCTCCTGCGCTGGTTGACTACATACTTTAAAGAAGCACATAATGCGCAATGGGCTTTCAGTCCGTCTGTAACGCACGAATAACAAAGAGAACGAAAGCGATGTGAATAAAACAAATTATAGGTATATAAACTACATCAATAGCAAAATAAGCTTCTTTAAGGTGAAGAATAATTAAATAACGCTGCTCCAGAATAATCTAGCTGCGCGCTGCAAACGCTGTCGATGTAAAAGCACAATGGGTGCGCGCTCTGTCTACGTGCTGCTTGTGCACCGCTACTGCGTACGGCGTGAAACGGCGTCATGTAGTGCAATAGAGCAACCGCAACTCTCCTGAATATAAATACAGCTCGTGGCATTATAGTGTTGTGTTTTCTAACGTATGAGATTATTTTGTGGCAATATAATGAGCGCAAACTTTCAAAAAACGAACAAAAATAAACAACTGTTTGGAAACTATTAACTCAGCTGCAAAAGTCTAGCATGATTTTCAAACAAACTGTATTTCTTTTTTTAACTGTTTTCTAAACTAAACTTTTCGCAGTCATGTTCAGAATGCATAGAGTTTTCGGTTGAAGCTTTCACAGTTTTCGTTATCGCGACTCTGGCACAAACGTCTTGTGTGCGCAGAGCTTAACATCGCTTTACTCTTATTGGCTAGTGAGATTATGATAAACAGCTCTTTGACCAGGAACTAGACATTAGTGTAGGGCGATCTGGAGAATCCAACAAAGAGAGTGACGTGGATACATTTATTTGTACAGTTGTAGTGATTGTAGTAACTGTAAATTTAGTTACCTTAGCAGCGTTGCCAACTGTCACGCACTTGGCTCACGCTCTCACTCAGGCCAAATAAATAACAAGCCAACGAAAAGTAAATAGTACATAGCCATAAATCTGCTCGCATGATTTTTTCTCTTTTTGGATGTTGCTTAATGTGGTTTTTGAAGTACAACGTCAAGACAGCCTTGACAAAAGATTGTGCATTTATTACTGTAATTACGGGAATATCTCAACAGCAGAGATACTTCCTACAATACTACAAAAGCGTTTTGACTGAGCAGAAATAGAATAAAATGTTTTCATGTTATCTTAATTATTTAAAGTTGAGAATCATTGTTTTTTTATCAATCTTAAAATAATGGTATTACATTTGTCTTTGTCTTTTATATTGTCTTTTTTATCTGCTTCTCTTCAAACCATTTTATGTGTACATTAATTTTTAAATGTGGTCATACAATGCCGAAGTTGTTTGTAAAATGCAGACAACATTAATAAAACATTCTTTCCAAAGATCATACCTTATAAATTTGTTTCAGTCAATTTTGACTGGAAGTAAAGACGAGAGGACAACATATGTTTACAATGAGTTTAAAAACAAAGATAATCAGCTTATGTTAAGGGAATTTTACACAAAATTCTTAAAAAGGACCTCACCAGTTGTGCTTTGGAATCACTGTATATTGCATTTTGAAAAAAACTTAAATTTTCAATACGTGGGCGTAAAACCTTTACTTATCACGAGACCACAAAGAGCATCATCTTTGTGATCTCAGTTGGACACTCAAATCACCCTCAGGTAAGTTAATGTGACTGATCAATAAAACGGTTTAAAGTTTTATTTTTGTACAGCATGCAGCAGTTATTTCATTATTCGGCTTGTTCATTATGTAATGACTTGGTATTTCTTAAAAGGATCTCTTTATTTTTTAGAATAAATGCATTTTAGCATGTAACTCTTCTTGTGTAATGGATGTCATGATTTTTTTAAGTCAAGAAACAAATTATACCTTTATGGTTGTCCATAGAATAAAAGAGTTAGTAAAATCAGCACTGCTACTGTACAGGAATAAAACTCAATTTTATTGATTATCTGAATTACATTAACTTAACTGAGGGTGACAGGAGTACAACTAAGGAGGGTGATGATGAAGATACTCCGTGATGCACCTAAGAGTTCATCTCAGAAAAATAGCTGTATGAGACTACCCAAATCTTAAACTTTATTACTAACTAAAATGCTAATTAAATAAACAATTCACAATCACTACACAGAACCAACACTACAATATTATTACTATTATGCCACTTCTAGACCGTTCTTTACAAACTGCTTTACTGAAGCCTAGTTCTGGGTTAGAGAGCTGTCCATCACAATCTCACTAGCCAATAAGAGTAAAGTGCAGTTAGGCCCCACCCACATGGCATGGAGGTTTGTGGCAGAATGGCAAACATAAATTTTTGGATTAAAAAAAAACTGTAAAAGCGATATAAACGAAAACCTGAAATATGGTTCTTACACTTACACTTCTGAGTTTACTATTTTTATTTTTAAGAATTTTTAAGACAGAGATGTATGCATATTATTTAATAGAGGAGATTTGTTTAAAGTTCTTTCCCCACTCTTCTGACAATATTGACTGTAAAATATAGCAATTACATCCTTTTATACAGAACTAGCAATGTTTTTGTTCCATTACTTTCAATCATTTTAAAAAGTGAAAAACAAATGATAAAAGTGAGTCAACAGTTGTCTGACAATTGCTGGTTGGGTGTGTGTTGGGGGTGAAATCGTCATTGTGTTCATTGGTTCATTTACATTTATGCATTTGGCAGACGCTTTTATCTAAAGCGACTTACATTGCGTTATACTATATATTGTTTCTTAGTATGTGCAAACCTGGGGTCGAACTCATGACCTTGGCATTGTTAACGCCATGCTCTAACCACTGAGCTACAGGAATGCTCAAAAGAGTGCAAAAGGGAGGCCCACTGTCTTTGACTGTATTCATAGCCCAGACTTACCTGTACAGACATCTATAGACCAAGTTATTCATGACTAATTTGGGGACATGTGTTGGAATGTAAAAAATATATATAAAAAATTATTTAATGCACCTCATTATTCTGCATTGCTAAATTTAAGCAATAACTTATGCACAATATACATATAAATATAGCTTTTAAACAGGGTTTGGCCGAAACCTCAGAAATTTAAGATCCAACAAAAAATACTACGTAATGTAAGAGTTACAATTCTGTCAAAACTTCTATGCAGGACTGCTATTTAATATGAATAAAAAAATGTCCTTACTCAACTCTTAAAAACATCCTTCTTTTCCACAAACTTGTCTGGTCCAGTGCTGCTGCTGCTGTCTATGCCTATAAACATTAGTATCAAGATGCTGGTAAAAGGTTTCATTATCATATTCTATTACTCTAGCAGAAGCACACAAGTCAGTTATCAACTACTTTTCACTGGTGTAGATTATGCCACATCCAATCCAGAAAACACCTGCCCATCAGCAGAGGTCAATTTAATCAGATTGCCAGACCCCAAAGCCTACTTAGTGTTTGTAAATTACTGCAAAGTTTTAGCTGTAGTAAGTCTCACATTTCAGTACAAATTGCTGCCTGAGATCCAGAAAAAATATGTTCTGGCAACAGACATGTTGACGTAAGACATGTAACAGACATTTACCAGGCGTAAGAGCCTCATGGTGATAATTCCAATGGCCCAGTGGTAGATGATGTCACAGATGCTCATATTCTGTCTGTACCACCTTCATCTTCCTTAGAAGGCAGGAATTTTATAAAATAATACACAATAACACACATGGGGTAACGTTACATTATTCATTAAAACTTGCATTCTTAACACAGATTCTTTTGTCATTGTAGAATAGGCTATAATATATTTCAGTAAAAAAAACAAATAAATTAAGTGTATTAGCTTTTTAATTCAATTATGTTGAATTTATATATCAGGTAAAAATGGTGTAGGTGTAAAATGGGCACTTATGCCTCCTGAGTTTATTTATTAAATATGGCTTTAAAATAAAAACAAATCAATGTTTTTTAAATAGACAGTAACCTCGTATTTTAGATATGTTAGAAAACTGCAGCTTTTAAAGACACAAATGACTTGTTCAACTAAATAAAATTACCTGTTTGTTTTAGGTCAATAAAAAAATGTGTACCTTTTATTATAAAAAAATGGAAACAAGGCAATTAAATAAGGACATGATAGCACTATTTCTTTGCTTCCTGTTTTCATTTTTGTTGCATTCATTCATAGTTTATTTTATTCTTTTGTTGGATTGTTGCCAATGCCACTGGCACATTTAGGGCCGCAATTTTTAAGCTGTTAGTCTACCTCATCTTAAAGAGGGCAATTTCCCCCATCAACAAAACACAGACAAGAAAATCACACTCCCGTCTTTCAGATAAAAAACTCTATTTTTCTATTTTGTTGTCTTATTGACTGTGTCACCATAATTTCATCTAATGTTGTGGCTGATTTGCCATTATGATTATTATTATTATTACTACTACTACCACCTACTGTGCCACTGTGATTATTGTTAGTTACATATGCCTGCAGATAATGACAGGAATTTCAGTTGCTCAAAGTATTTTTCCTCACTGGTGACACCACACTGGTGTTAAGCACAGGGATATGAAGCACTCTGTCAAAGCTACATACTGTACAAATGGCAATACAGATGGAGGAAGAAATGCAGAACTACATAAAGTTAACGAAAAGTCAACAATCTTTTGCCTCATCTGTGTATTCACTGATCTGATTTTCTGAAAATGTTAGGTGTACTCAAACATAGAAAATATGAATAAGAATACAAATAGAATTTATGACAAATTTGTAAAAATATATTACAAATGTTTCCACATATATTAAGTGTACAATTTCAACGTTTATTAAGTGTACAAATCATTTAATATACACTTGAAGTCTATGATTTATATATGATTTATAGAAAAAAGACAAAACCCCCTCTTCTGTATAAAAGCAGATTTACTGAATGTTCAAGCATGTGTTTTAACTTTTTGCATAAACAAACAAACAAACAATTAAATGAAAATGTTAGATTTATGCTAAATACATCTGTTCTACATTATTGTTGTGTGTTTAACTTTTACCAGCATTTTGTAGAAAAAGTTGCCACATGTGTGTGTACCGGCTTGTGCTGCTATAAACTACACAATTGCAATCAACGGGAGGTGTATTTTATATCAAAACCTTCTGAGTGCGTGTTGTAACTCTATACTTGAGGGAAATGTCTTTTCTTGCTTTGCTCGGAACAAATGCTGCTCAGATTATTGAAACTTACACAACCATAAATATGAAATAGTAACATCACAGCATGAAGGAAGTTTACAAGGATTATCTCAAGATCATTGACACACCAACTAACATACACATTTTACATACTTTTAAAATGTGCTGCATTATCCTTAAAAATCATCTCTCTTAGAGCGTAAATAATCTAATACCATAAAATGCACAAAATGTCATGGCGCAGGTTCTCAGATGCACAGAAGATGTGATTTAAATTGGGTTTATTGTCACATATTGAGTGGTATGCTCTTTCATCTCTTCGATCCATGGTGTCAATTAAAGCGCAAACAAACTCATTTACTCTTGTGATAGACTCCAAATTAAGTGGCCAGTTTGTCTAGGAAACCAGAGGGGTCAGAGTTCCTTGTCATTATCAGAAAGCTACTTACTGTAGCAGACTGAGTAATTTCATAATGCTTTTGCTGTGAAGTTTGTCTGCTTTATCATTTTTAAGGGCAACGTCATGTAAATAGAGTATGGATTGCGTATGTATTTTTATGTGTGTGTTTTGCAGTTGAATATTTTGTGATTGAAAACATTTTGATAAATTGGTAACACTTTGGAACACTGTTTCTCAATAAGTAGTTACACAGGAACTTATGCAGAACAAATGGTCAGTTCTACATTAACACTGTTACTACTGATAAATAATAAAGAAAAGCATTTAACTAATGAGTTGGTAATAGTATACTAATGTTTAAGGTAAGTAACAATTAGTTATTACGTATTACTTATAGTCTTTCCTAACTGCTAATTGCTGAACTTTACATTAATTGAGACTTGGAGACTTTCAGGAGGTTAAGAGTACCTTAAACCTTTAATGTTACCTATCTCCATACTGTCTTTACAAAATAGATAACAAATTCTTCATATTACCAAGCAAATATATTGTGCTCTTTACTGTAAAGAAACTTTAAAAATACACCCTCCTAATAACTGCATTATCATTTATGTTGTGGTGTGTTGTGGTGAAAAGGACACTTTTTTGTGTTAAACCATGTTCGTGCACTCTCACCTTAAGACAGAGGGTATGCGCATGAGGTCACACCATGCGGAAGTCAGTGCGGTTAGACGCATGTGGCAGAAAGTGGCGGGGTGTCCAGCTTGAATGCCACGAAAACACACACAGAAAACATTTAAATGGGAACGATCTAATGTGCGATTGATTGTACAAATACATTTAACATGAAATAGGATATATCTTTTTACAGACTGCCTAAAGCTACAAAAACGAGAAGCAAATGGATCACTGCAGTTTGCGAAAACTGATAATCAGGCACCGAAATGTGGATTTGCAGTTGCGATTTTGTGTCAGATATGATGTATTTAGGGGCTACAATCATACCCTAGTTATGTTTTATTAAATAGTCATTAGTTAAACATTTAGCATCTTATATTCTGTGTAAGAAGTTTGTACTGTGATCAATTTATTAAAAATATCCATTAAGATGAGCCTTGTGTTCTTACATAATTACTAACAGTCTGCCATGATCTTCACTTCAGAATACTGTTCCAGATAATAAGTAATTCCGTAAGGACAAATGGCTAGTAATGGTTTTCTGCAAGACAATGCAGTGATTGTATTACATTTTATTTCTGGTAAATGCACAATAGATTCACTTAATTTATATGGCAATATAGAGAATTCAAGAAAGGTTACCTTTAGGAAAGTACTTTGTCCAACCTCCTGAAAGTAAACAAAATTTGTATAATAATAAACAAGATCATATATGAGCCCATTTTGGGCATAATTAATTTGATGTGATTGTTAATGAGTAAATCATAGATATTTTAGAAAAGACTTAATTCAAATAAGATTATGTTAATGTGTGCTTCAGGAGACAACATATAGTAGTTACATTTCCATTATATTTATGCATTGGCAGACGTTTTGAAGCAACTTATAGTGCATTCAAAACGTATATCAGTGCATGTGTTCCCTGGGAATCGAACCCACAGCCTTTGCATTGATAACGCAATGCTCTACCATTTAAGCTACACATTAATTAGTAAATTAAAAACAAGTAATAAGTAACTTATTGTTACTTTCTCCAAACATAAGCATGCTGTTACCTACTGATCAGGTAATCTCTATTCCTTATTAGTTATCAGTAGTGACTACAGTGTTAATATGAAACTAACTATTTGTTCTGCATAATTGTATTAAATAAGAAAAAAGTATTCTAAAGTGTTACTGGTAAATCTTGGAACAGAATATTTTATATAACTGGTGGTATTAAAATATAAACAAACCAAAGATATATCAGGATAGTTCAATATTTCAAGTGAATCCAGTACATAGTTTCACCAAAACATAAACCACCTTGTTGCTTTCGGAAGCATGTGTGAGTTACACTTTACATCCAGCAATGCTGGTATCACGTTGCATGCAGTGTATTTGTGCAGTGGGCAGTAAGTCTTCCTTTCTTTCAACACTATTGATTTGAACCCATTCAACAGATATTACAAGGAGTATGGATTATAATCATGTAAAGTGAAACTTCCAGGAGCAAATGTGTTGAAGAAGAACATTATCAGGTCTTAAAGTTAATTGATAATAGCCATGGCATAGAGTGGATAATACATAGAAGATGCATTTAAAATGCTGTCTGACCAGCTAAAGGAAGGCTAATTCCTTTCAGGTTGAAAGCAGTAATAACATCACCAGTAATGGTATCCTCTGTGAAGTGAGGGTTAAAAGATGGTATGTACGCGCGTCTGTGTTGCAGGTGTGTGTTGTTTAGAGAGGAGTAAGAACATAAAATAATGTGCCCAGAGGTTGCTTCTGGCATTTTCTGGTCACCAGACGACACCTGTCATAACTCACAAAAAAATATAAAAAAGCAAGAGGGGAGAGGGTGTATGTTTGTCAAAGGGGCGGGATCTTCTGTCCCAGTTCAACTCATATCCTATCCAAATAATTGATCTCTTATTAGAGTGAAGAAGGGACCATCAGGACACTGGAGTCCATAGTGCCATGAACACACACACATACTCCCCCTTAACCTCATTGCATGCACAATGTTCCTGAGGTAGTTTGGGGAATAGAAAATTGCTTTCTAAGGAAGGCTCTGGCCAATTAAGGGCCTGACCGTATTGAATGTCAAGTGTTAATTTAGGTTGTCTCTCTTGTGACCCCTTCCCCCTTTTACTAGTGGTTGAGCTGGCAGGGGTCTTCAGATGAGCAAATACATGTGAAGCTAAAGTTGATTGCCTGAAGGTCCTTGGGTATTATGTGTCATAGACAAGTGTCAGATGTGTTCTTCTTCCAGCATTTCCCTTCTCCACCCCTGAGGGACAGAGGGACAGGATTAACTGTACTGCAGCCATAAGAAAGGGCAGTTTACTTAGGGGAACAGAGGAGTGTAATCACCTCATGGGCAGTAAGGGGAACTGAGGATGGACTCCCTCTGTCTGAGATACAGTAACTTTGCTGACTTGTTCCTGAGCCTTGACCAGCGAGTAAAAGACATGAATAAAAGAAATCTGTGGCATTGAGTTTTCATTTATGCAGTTTAATTTCATAAAACAAAATCTATTTATTTCAATTATATTATTATTTTTATTTTTTATTTAAAAAGACCACCAATAGGAAGATTTTGTTGTTCAGAGGTTGTTTTCCTTACTCCCGGGACTTAATTTAGTTAATTTAAGTGAATGAAATAAAAATAGATGCAAATTAGATGAGCATTTTAAAAAAGTGTAAAATAGAACTTATATAAAACAATACACGATTAGGTGTGCAAGTAATGTTTAAGTTCATATCGAAGTTTCTGACATTTGCAAAAACGTTCCTCTGAAACACTGAAGGAGATGTGTTTGTGAGATTAATGGGGTCTTTTCTCAGGAGAATGTAAAACTATTTCTTATCAAATCTATAAGACTATTCTATTACATTGGCCTGTTCTTATAGAGCACTGTCATTATAGAGCCAGTGAAAGGATGCAGTTTTAAAGGCCTTGTACATCCTTACTTTCATGATCTAATAGACAGGCACTTAGCCTTAATGGTGTTATTATCATCATTTAGAAGCTAAAGCTTGCTTTTTTTAAAGGTGCAGTCTTTGGTCTTTCTCTTGCTGCGCAGTAGCTTTGAGGGGTTTTTAGTAAAATAAATGTTAATTTTTTTAGATTTAGTGCACAGCTGATTCACACAGCCTAAAACGCCTTAGACCTGATAAACTCCTGCGTGGAACCAGCGTGGGCTTCGTTCTCAGATCCACATCACACAAACAAGAGGGAACATGCTTCTGTTTTGACACTAAATACAAGGGTATTGATAAAGGCCTTGTGTGTTATCAGTGCTTACAGATGCAGACACAAAAACGGGTTCACACACACAAAGAAAAACAAATATTCAGATGGATTATATGTTTACAAAGAAATAACACTTGTCAAATAGGATGAGTAATATGCCTAATGTCAGCATAAAATCATATATATAGAGTGTACTATGTAAATATATACTATATAAATTGTAAAACAAACACTTTGAATAGAGTAAAATGGAGGGTATTAATGTTAGTGAAGGAACAGTTCACCTCAAAATGAAAATTCTGTCAACATTTCCTCATGTCATCTCAAGCCTCGTGCTATTGGTTTTCCTCCATTTTCCTGTGGAACACAAAAATCTTTACCCAGCTCATTTATCCACATGCAGTAAGGAAAGGACATAAGGACAACATACAAGTAGACTGATATACATTCCAACTCTTCTGAAGCCATAAGATACTGTAGCTTTATTTGATGAATGGGCTGAAATTTAAGTTAATATTTACTGTTAATTCTGCCCGGTGCTGATGCTCTGACATTCTAATTGCATATATGTGTCGTGATACATGTCAAGTGTCATGCCAGGCTCAACATCATTTATGACAAATTCTATTAGCTTTTGCAAGTGTGATAACCAACTGGTATGCTAGTTTGCAGAATGAAAAATTTCTGGGACTGCAGAGGAGGGGAAAGTAAAGTTTCAATCACACAAAAGCTCAAAGTTGAACAATTAGGAATACTGAAGAAAAAATTGTGTGGACCACATTTATGGTGATTATTTAATTATTAATTGCGAGCGCTTTTGTTGTTGACATTGTAAAAAAACTAGTTTTTATAAAAGTCTTTAAAATTCCCCCTTTTGTAGTACATGATGGTAAATAAATAATACCAGAATATTTCTTTTTTTGGAAAAAAAAGTATGCACATCCTAAAACACTATAAATTTTAGGTTTCGATTTGCATGTGTTTATGAATCCAAATACACAGATGCATGCAGACAGCCCTTTTAAATGTGATGTGTTGGGAAAGTACTCCTCAAGAAGCATTGATTTGTTAAAGTGCTGAATTAGCACAGTACGCCAGCTGCCACTGTCTGCTTGCTGTTGTGCTGCCGTGGGCTCATTTTCTTCCCAACAACTATTTCCCATTTCCCCTCAGCCCCCATTCCTTCTTCTCTTTTACTCTCTCCGTTGGGCCACACACACATTCTCTCCACACACACACTCTCTTTCTCTCTCTCTCTCTCTTCAGCTTTCAATAAACTGTCTTATATACATACACGCTCACTCCTCAACTCTTGTTCTATCTTGCACGCACACAAACATACATACTGCAGACACGCCCCAGCTGTGACCCATAGCAAACCCAGCTTCTCCCTGTCTTAAGGACACACAACCACACAAATAAACACTTATATGATCTCAAATTTGGATGGTGTCCATCCCTTTATTACTCTACAGTAATAAATTTTGGGTTAAATTGGGGAAATAATTTAGGCTAACCAGCGTAATCCCAGTATCTGTTTTGCCAGGATCTAGTGATCTAAAGTCTGTAACAAAGGGCTTTTGGCTGCACTGCACTTGGCTCCAAATTTTTTAGGTAGCCAAAATGTTCCATAAGCAGCTCCCAAGGTTCCCTTGGAGAGAGAGGCTGAGTCATATCCAGACTGTGTCAGGCCACACACAGTGGCAATACATTCACCTTGAGCTCAGTTCAACTGCATTCAAATTTACCAGTATACAACAGAGTTTTTTGAGAGTTTTACAGTAATGAGTGGAACAAACTACAGCAGATGTCACTAGCAACTTGCCATCTAACATATTAAATGTATTTTTGTTTTAATAAAAAGCTTCACTGTCTTTATATATATAGATATATATATGTCTTTCATATTTGCCAGGAGCTGCAGGTGTTTTGGTGACTCATAATTGTGTCACTGTCACATTGTGTTTGTATTGGAAAGAGGGGAAGACAGTTTGGTTTTGGACCTGAACTTAGCCTAAATATCCAGTCCATGACCTCCACACATTTAGATACACAAACATACAGTTTTATTACATCCTTCAATGAATACACATCTGCCTGGTTTGTAGCTTTTGAAGGGTTGATGCCCACTAGATAGATTAATTAAAAAAATATAGCTGCAAGCAGCGATGATGGGCCCAAGCACTATGGTGCTATTGCCACAAGGAGCTTCTCTGAAAACAATGCACTTGTGGGCAATCATACTTAACTTGGTAAATAATAGTGGGGTATTAAAAGTACATTTTAAGTGGCACTTCCTCTTGCCAGCTGGTGGCGCTATAACTGTGTCACACAACAGACACATCTTTGTGATCATTCCACAACATCAAACATATTTCCCAAGTTTCATGTAAATCACTCAAAGCATACAGAAGATATGACACACTTCCTGTTTTATTTATTGCCATATATTGATTGCATCACCATGGTAACACCATTGGAGATATCAACAATACATTCACAATTTATCATCTTCAATAGCTCTTCATTTTCCTGAACAAGTATGAAGTGATTTAGGTAAATTTAAGAGGACTCCTAAATGCTGTTGTAAGTGACATTCTTCCTTTTGCCAGTTAGTGGCACTATGATTGACTCCTCATTGTCACAACAATGTCATCATTCTCTAGGACCAAACATACAGCTCAAATGTGAACGAAATCACTCAATTCATGCAGCAGATATGAACCACTTCCTGTTTATGTTTTTTGCAATTAATTGATTGCCTTGCCATGGCAACCCTGTTTAAGACATCAAAACTCCCTTTGCAATTTAACATTTTCAATGTCTTTGCATATTATTTGCCAGATTTGGTGACAATCTAATAAATACCCTTGGAGGAGTATTTAAAAACATTTAAATTTGTATAGATGTGTGCATGTATGATATATGCAACATCTTTTGGTACCCTGTACCAGGGGCCATTATGGAGTCTCCCTATCCTGCCCATGTGCCAGCCTTTGCCTGGCCCTAATTAATGGCTGACGACTATGACGTGTGCCAAATTTCAGGATTTTTTGAGCATGTTAAAGGACCCAAAGGCCCTGAAAACCTTGGGGAAAAAATCCTAATGAAAAAGTAGGGCCCTTCACACTTTCAGTGCTTGGGCCCCATGGGCATAAATTTATTCAACAGTTGTGGAGGGCAATAAACATGAAATAAGAAACATTTTGAAGGGGACAAATGATACAGTCAAAATTGTACTTGTAAGGATATGTGTACACAGAGAAAAGTCTTACTACTATTATTAGTGTAGCATTGAGAAATGCTACACTAATAATTTTCATTTTTTACATTAAAATTGTCATTTTATCTGGCCAACAACATAAAGCATTAAATATGTGTTAGGTTAACAGATTTACCACATAATCATATTATAATTATTAAATTATCTCACATCTTCCACACAGTATTTTTGGTTTCATCTGGGACAGTGGATGTCTCTTTTATATTCAGCTGATAAGCCCACTGATCATATAATAACATATTGAGCAAAACCCAACACAACTCTACAATGTTAGCCTAATATCAGTTCACACATTGGCTTATCACCATTTTACTCACTGAGCATTTTTGTGTGTCCTAGACTCAGTTGTACTTCAGGTGTACTGTTCCTGTTCTGCTTAGTGTTCTTGGTAGCAATGAGGCATCTGATGTGCTATAATTATTATTTTTACTACTATTACTACTTACTACTATGGTGGGCATAGGCAACTAAAACAGTAAAAACGTGAAGTGTGTGTGTGTTCTGTGTTTGTGTGTATGTGGGTTTGAATATATGGTTTACAAGGATACAAATGTGTATAATTCCATGTGTATAACAATGTAAACATGATTTATAGAGACACTTTCTGTATCCTCATAAACCAAATCACTTAAAAAACATACTAAATTGTGATTTTTATTCATTATAAAAGCCAGTTTTCTGTGAGGGTTAGGTTTAGGGCTAGGGTTAAGAGATAGAATATACAGTTGGTACTGTATCATCACGTCTATGGAGAGTCCTCATAAACCATATATGCCAATATATGTGTGTGCGTGTGTGTGAAACATGGGGTGGTGACTGCTGAAATAATCCATGCATCACAGAGCTGTGATGTGTTGAGGTCAGTCAAAGGGTCATTTAAACTAATCAATCCCTACACGATTGTATGTGAGTGCATACATGATCTCTTAGTCAATGTTCAGTGTGTAAGGGGATGTTGGGGCATGTCTGAATGTGTTATGTGTGGCAGTAGGTGGAGACAGTCACCAGAGGAAGTCAAAAATGGCCCCTGTGCAAACTCAGCATGTATAGCTAGTGCTTGTTTTTTTTGGTGGCTTTCCCGTCAGAGGCAGCCAACAGAGCCAGAAAAGCAGTTGCTTGCAGGGCCTAATGGCAGTATGATGTAGTCTGTTGTGACTAGTGCATTCCTTTCAGGTTAAACCAGGGAAATTGCATTGTGTTCAGATTCCAAGTCATGTTTTATTGCCACAAGAGTGTCAAAGGTCCTTGTCTGAGCCCCAGGAGAGCGGCTGAGGAAGCCTTTGACTGAGCACTTCAAATGGGAGAGAGATAAAACACTTGGTTGAACAAATGGTGGTTGAACAAAAAAAATAGGGAGTGAAGTTAATAGATTGTGGCAGTCACTAAGAGGCATTTCACTCTCTTTAAACTGTGACTTAAAAAACACATACCCTGTGACAATACTCACTGAAAAATAATCTGAGGAGACAAAGTAGAGGGAAGGAGAAAGACAGGAACAGAAAATGCTGGTCTGCCTTCTCCTTCTCTGAAAGCTTGTGTGTTTAGTATATGGACTCAAGTGTGTTTGAGGTGATGAGTAGGTCTGCCCAGAACTGACAGGGCCATCGCTACCCCTTGTGTTAAGACTCACACTCCCTTATTCCTGCTGTTGTAACCTAACCTGAAAGGACCAAGGGAGGCAAAAGGTAAAAACTAAGAGAAAACAAGATCCAGAAGGTGGAGGGAAACAATGTAAGAAACGAAATTGTAAGAAAAATATTTATTATTTTATTATTTTTCCGGATTGAGCCAGGGTGATGGCTGCATATTAGGGTGTACTCACACTGAGCACCTCCCTTCCCCACTTCCCTGCTGGCCTGCACTCCAACTTGCTCTTAAAGTTCCAAACTGGAGCAATCTACGTCTTTAACAATGCAACCTTTTGTTTTGAAGAAAGGCACTTTTGCTAATCCTCTACCTAATAGATTTATCATTTATGCCACATAGTGATTTTTACTTGATTGTACAGCACATATCATGAGGTTATTACGGAGACAGCTAAACTAAACTGATCGAGCCATTTGCAGCTTCACTTGAAAACTACAGCTCCTGTTCACCAACAAGGTGAGAACCAGACCCTAGATAAACCTAAACATATAAACCTACATATACTTAGATTAATAAAATTAATTGAACAATGTGCTATCCAAGTAGTTAAAGAATGTGTTTGTTGTCGTAATGATGAGTAGCTGTTACATGCTCTGGCACACTACATGCAAACCGCACCTGAGCCCAATCGAACCATGCTCTGGCCCAACTCTTCAAGCAGACCAAAGCATATTTAAATTATCTGCACCCGGTAATGGTTCGGAGAGGGCATTCATGGATGTTCATGGAGGTACAAATGGGTCTCTGCCAGTCACCTCTCGTTGACTGCAAAACTTGCCTCACAAACACATATATTTGATAGTAGTCACTCCATCAGCCCTTTTAAGAGTTGTATGCATTTGCACAGATTCATAGACTTGTATGTGGAATCTCATCAGGTGGGGATTTTGTTCAGATATGTTGTTTCCAGGAGACACACAGCAGGTCTCAAACTGTACTTACCCAAAAGACATGGTATGCCAAAATAATTCTTTCTTTTCTCATCTCACTCTTCTTCCAGCCAGCAGAATGATATGCTGATATTTTAAGTTGATCTACAGTGTCTGGTCCACTTTGATTGAACAATTCCTTTATGAAGTCTATAACCTGGGCCTTTGGATAAGGAACAGACTGTTAGACATTTGTTACATTCTTCTGATGTTTGTTGTTTGGGTATGCAAAAATGTGCAACTGTGTGTGTAGAGGCACATTAGTAAGTGCTTTTGGAAGGTCAGTTTAGAAAAGTAGCTGATTAAAGTGACCCTGTTGGTGTATTTTGATGTAATCTATGTGTGTTGATAATTTATCTGTGATACTGAACCACTTCCCTCTGTTTTAACCATAGGGTTTTGAGAAAATAAATGTTCTCTGTTAATATGTTTAGCCTGAATATTCCACCTACCACACCACACCACACACACACACACCTACACATGCTGAAACTTTAATGAACCCCACCCCCCCACACACTGA
Source organism: Botia almorhae (assembly GCA_036877575.1). Lineage (NCBI taxonomy): Eukaryota > Metazoa > Chordata > Actinopteri > Cypriniformes > Botiidae > Botia > Botia almorhae. The sequence continues at coordinate 24,357 of JAZGTJ010000432.1, read as the reverse complement.
CAAGTATCAACATAATGTGTTTGCAGTATGCATTTTCTCAAGTGCATGGCTAATTAAATTAACTCACATTCCTTTAATGACTTATTGCCATCTATTTTTAATGGGTGGTGCATATCAAAGACCATTAAGTATATCGCTCATCAGCTGATTCGTGGAGAGCATTTGAGCTCATGCAATCTTATAGCAAGTTACACATCTGAGCTAAGTGTTTACAGATGTCCACAGCAAAATCATTATTATATCACACTATTGTACTTTTGACTGACTCTACTTTGTTAACTTTAATTGTAATTATTATGCTATTTATATAAAATGATTTTATGTCTAGAATTTAGGACTGAAAGCAAAACAAAAACAGTGTCAAAAATGGATTGGCTAAATAAATGGATTTTATCTGTGATGACTGCATTAATGTGTGAGGCCAATGGTTATGAGCAGAGGTTTTCTGGATTATGATGAATTTTGCTGTATATTCTATCTGATTTTGCATTATCCTACCAAAAGCAGGACTTTCAAACCTTTTCATTTATCTGAAATGTCCCTCATATTCAATATGTGGATCATAGCCTGTCTATCCATTCTGATTAAAATAAAATAATACTTTTCCTGTTTTTGCCTCTGAATCAGGCTGATAAGCTATAGATGCAAAAGTACTAAGCTTGTCTTCAATTCCTCAATGTCAGACTCATTAGGGTTCCATACACAAGTCCATTTCCTTAAAATATTAAAGACTGAGTTTCCTGTAATTAAAGAAGTGTGTACATCTGTTCAGACTGTAGAGCTGTAATTAGACCTGATCAGAGTTGTTTTGTTATGACAACACAGTGCAAACACACTGGCACCACACAGCAAGGAGCAATCGGCCATGGAACTACACACATGCATGTGCCAACACACACAACCATATGCACTGAAGAGAAGAATGAGGGGCTTCTCATTGCTTTTCCCGATTGCAGAGCTATCTCTATTGCTACCCATGTATTGATCTGTCTTTTACCCACATGTAATTTTTTCCATCTGTCTTCTCCGCCCATCTAATCTGCTCCAGCTCCTAATGGCTGCCATTCCCACCATGAATGAGATAGTAATTTGCCCCAGTAGCTGTTATGATGTGAAATGACCCTATTGATTGTTTACCCTGCTGACAAAGAAGGTGGCAGATACCACTTATTACTGTTAATGAGGTGCAGAATGCCTTAAGTGACTCCTCAGTCTGAACAATAGCGCTGTGGCAGCTCATTAGTGATGAGGACAGTAACCAGCTCTGGATAGAAATAAGATGGTAATGCAGATGGTTCCCTTTGACTCTGATGTGTAATGTGTGCATTTTGGTTTTTGGTTTTGAAGGTTCTGCCACAATGCAATGCTTTCTTACATTTTATTCACAAGTTCTGGACCAACAAAACAGATGGGAGATTTTTTTGATAGTACTGATCATGTTCTCTCCCTTTTCATATATGATTATATTCTATGTGACAGTTTAGGGCTATGTTTGAGCCCAAAAGGAGATTCCTGTTACACAGAACAGTTCCTTTATTAGAATCATTAATTTCCTTTTCCAGTTTTATAACTATTCGTATCCACCATTACAGCTTTTTCTTCTGTGGAAGAAGTCTTTTTTTTGTTGAGGAAGCCTTTCAATCCAGAGAAGCAGTTCACTGTGTCTTTACCATTACAAGAATCATGCACATATGTAATTTATCTCAGACATTAATACAGGCCAACCCAACCACTAGTAAATACTAGATCATGTTCTTGTCATTCTCAACCATAAACATTTTGAGCAATATCATCCACCTTGAATAATATAACAGTTATATATAATATATTGCTTTTTTATCATTTAGCACATTAATATAGCTTATTTAATATAGCTTCTTGAATGCTGTAAGGTTGCTGATTTATTTTAGCCTTAGTAGCATTTTCGCCTTAGAGAGTCAATACTTTCATATTTTATGTGGTAAAATAAATGACCCAATCATCATAATAAGAAAAACTTGTTTAAATAGTTACTCGTTTACTGGTCAATGTTTATCTCTTTTTCTATCTTTTTAAACAAAGCTCTAGACAACATTTATTAAAAATTTCTTACCCTTTAATTACATTTATATACATATATACTAATACTTATAACTATATAGATACATATGCTTTAAATAACTACATAAAATCTGTGTAAAATGTAAAGTCTAAAAAAGTTTATTTTTACATAAGTGGTCCTAATATTAACCAGCCAGCTGCAAATACAATGGCAACGACAGTTAGACACTAGGTGAATCTACTTTAAAAGATACTTTGTGCATCCTCCCAAAACTATTCCTACCTTGGCACTGCACTTCTCTAGGGTGTTTCATTTGAACAACAAAAGGAACTAAAATTGTTAGCATCTAAAAATTAAATTTGCCATTTTGGGCACATCAAATAAACAAAGATGTGCACATTCAGTTTATTTGTTTTATATGCATGGAGAAGTATTACGTTTAGGTTTACAAGACCTAAACGTAATACTAATTTCTAGTTTACAAGACCTAAACGTTTAATTTCTAATTTAGTGCTTGTCTAAATTAGGTCACAAATATTCTACAAACAGGTAAATGAAAAATATATTTTAATTGGAAAATAAGGAATACGTTTGCAATCAATGTTATCGAATCATGCCATTAACCATTCTAGTCCCTTGTGCTGTTTGAGAGTATAATGACTATTATTGATCCCCTATGGTTATAGCCAACCTGATCTCACAGGAAAACGTAACTATTTTACAAACTGGTGATTTTAATTGAATTTGTGTGATTTGTACAAAAACATGTTTTTGAGACAAAAAGCAAGCATGAAGGTCCACCGCAACCCTAACCATTACTGGGGCAAAAGCAGATCATAATGAAAGCATACGACTGAGATATGTATTCATACGAATTAGTCATTAAATCGGTAAAATGTAAAAGAGTTACAAATTGCCATGAGATTGTCTTGGTATAGCACTATTTAGAATACATTTTGAAATATGACGTTTACAAACCGACCATCTGCCTCCATTGTATTTATGTCAAACTCTCTATCTTCAAGTGTTATTAATTTAAATCCTGACAACACAAATTGCCCCTTTATCACAGAAGTGACTTTTCAGCTTAAGTGAGATATTAGAGTGCATGCCTTTCTGTGTGTGTGTGTGTGTGTGTGTGTGTGTGTGCGGGAGAGAGAGATTTGAAGTCCCTGAACATCTGGCACCATGTCATAGATGTTCAGTGGCTGTCATTGATCGTGATGAAATAATCTGAACCATCAAGATTAAATAAGCCTGTGAAGAGACAATTACCCATTGCATTTGTTGAGTGAAAGTGTCAAATTTTGAAACTATTTGTTACCGTCTTAGTTTTATTATAATGTAAAACTGCTTTGAAGCAATGCAACTTTGTAAATAGCTTTATATAAATACAATTCAAATATAAATATGGCGACACTGCATCTCATTGGTTGTTGCATGTATCAGAAAATAGACTTGTGACACTTTGATCTCGCCACTATACAGTCATGTGGTTCGTATAGCTCTCAATAGTTTCAAACAAATCCATGCAGTCAACTGGTTTCAATGAAACAGCAAAATAAACTAGATGATGATGTTAACATGTTTTAACATGATGCTAACATGAGTTACCATGATGTTAGCATGTTTTAACATGAACTGGAATAATGCTGGTATGACTTAGCATGAAGTTAGCATGACTTAGCATGATGCTAGCCTGACTTAGCAAGGCCGGGCAGTTTCCATGGTAATAATTAAAGGCAGTCCTCATAGAAACTCCCTTTGACAGGAAGATGAAGATGGCAGAAAGCAGACTTATTATACTACTATTAACTATAGTAACTAAAACTGTCAGATAAATGGAGTAAAACAATATTATAACAGCTCTATCAGTTGCATTTTGTCATCACCGCACTGATAAACCATTCTGTTAAAAACAAAGAAACACACAAATTCACTTTTGTTTAAGAAAGAAATAATTTACGAAAGGAAAGTAATTTTAATCTTTCATAAACAAAAAAAAACTACCTTATTATGACAAACCAGTCTTTAAAGGGTGTGTGGTAATGTTGTATTATTTGTCTGTTTTAATAAATACAATAAATGAGAAAATCCCATATAACAGCGGAAACTTGGAACTTACTGTATCAATGACTATAGGAATATCTTATGCTTTAGAATCACTTTATGCTGTTTTTTATTATGTTAAAAATATAACTGATTAAGTTATATATGTTACTGATGTGGAGCCATTACTGATTGTAGGAGCTGTTACTACAATAAGTTACTGATGTGGAGCTGGTGTGTCGCCATGTTGGGTGTACTAATTCATATGAATGTTTACACTCAAACACGACGTATCGATTGGTAAATACACTCCAAACAACCTTTTTCTCACACAAACATTTTACCTCAAAAGACATATATTAGCCCACTGGAGTCATTTGGATTATTTTAATGATATATGAATCATTATATGATACATGAAGGATATTGATATTATCTCTGATTGTGTTCGGACAAAGAGAAAAAATCATATTTGTGTATCAAAACATTTGTGATAGCATAAGGGTGAGTACATTTTGAGAGACCAGAAATTCTGTGGTGAAGTGTTCCTTTAGAGAAGCATGCAAAATGTTTTGTCGATAGGGCAATAGGTGATGCTATGACAGTTGTAAACATTAAAAATGGGACATTTCTAATGAAATGTCTAATGCAAAATGCTATTTAGTAAGCGTTTTTAAACACCTGCTAATTAATTCCTAATGTCTTTAGGACTTGAACCCTGATTATCACTGCTTGCAGCTATATTGTTGACTCATAACTGCAGACTTGGCAAATTTGAGCTCAGTTTGTGACACTGTTGAAGCTTAAGCAAACGTTTCCATTTGCTCTCTCCATTTAATCTCAGTGCTGTCTAGAAGAAATAACTGAGATATTAAAAATCTGTGATTTTTCTTTCTAATGGGTTTTTTAAGCCCAACCACTTGTATGAAACATAAGACATCACAAGTTATAGGAATTTATTTATAAATTTATAAATTAATATCAGTGCTTAAAATGTGTCAAGGTTTAATTGACCCAATGTCAAATAACAGTAAACAGTATTGTCAGAAAAAACAGCACTTTGTAGTTTATGTTCTGCTTGTAATATTTTCTTGGGGTGAATAGTTCCTTGCTTAGCGAAACTGACAGCAATGAAATTATGTCTATCAATGTCCTGAAGCTTTACTGCTGGATCCATATTTTATGAAAGCACATCATTTTATAATAATAATGCTTTCAGTGGGGCATCCGTTGTGCCCTATACAGTGTTTTCTAAAAAGGGCAAAAAATTCAATTGAGGCCACCCCTGAGTTCTTGAGTATGTGTGTGTTTGAGTAAGAGAGTATGTGTGGGAGTGGGGTAAAAGTCCCTTTGAGCAGAAGATTATCTGTATGCCACAATGTACAGGAGTTATTAGAGCTATGGTTGGTAAAGGACCAAACCACTGGGTAAATCTGCAATGAAATATTAAACTGAGGCAATAAAACCTGAGCATTTGCAAGAAAATTAAAACAAATGAGGGGCAGTAAAGGATACTTGATTAATGAATATGTGTGTGTATGCGAAGGAAAGAATGGATTGGAACTATAAGAAACAGGATATGTATTTGAATAATTGCGTGTGTGTGTTTGTGTAAATAATAGTCTTCACAAGTGCCACAAAGCCTCATGAAAATGCTTGCCAAAAATAACAACTGTTGGCTAATAGCCACAAATTCAAGGGGCTTATAAGACAGTGGGGGCACCCACTAGACAGACCCACCACCAACATCTCTCACAACACATTTAATAACAACAAGGTGTTAGCCTTATGCATTAACAAATTCCACAAAATAAAGAAAAAAAGAAAGAGAGAGACTCTCCCTTTAACTTGATTCAGCTGCAGGGTTGCAATTTTCCTTTTCATTGGAAACAATTGGTACATGCATAAAATATGTTTACTCTAAAACAAAAATGACACTAAGGCAGCTTAGAGTATTGTATTAGGCTATTAAGCTGTTGTTTTAAGCAAGCTGTTTGGAATGTTATTATATACCATCTAAAAATGAACCTATTAATTTTTTTTTAAGTAAATGCTTGTATGACAATTAGGTTGTGAATTATATTTATGTAAAAAAAAAGGTAATTAATTTAACATTTTCTATTTTTTTAGAACGTACCTGAAAAAGTTTTTGCTGAAGGTGAGCAAAACATAATGGCCCAGCAGGCTAAATAGCATACTGTAACGAAGAGGCTGAGGCTTGCAGATTTATGTGCAGTATCTTTAATCATGGTCAAACAGGCTAGGGCCAAATACACCGATAAACTGAGCAAAAGGGAATAACCAAGGGTGAAACAGGCGAAGATCAGGGCTGGCAGCAAACAATCAGTAATGATAATCAAGGCAGGCGGTAAACAATCAAACAACAATAATCAATCCAGAGGTCATACACAGAATAAACAAATGCAATGGGAAAATTCTCAGTAATGTCACCATGGCAAAACAAGACAAGAGTCATACAGATGAGTAAGTTTAAATAGACTGGCTAATGAGGTCCAGGTGCACCACACAGGAAGTTCTCAGGTATGGCACTTGTTGGAAATAGAGTTTGAAACCGAATCAGTATTCAGGTGACGGTACCCTCTGGTGGCACGGAGGAGGCGCGCGGGAGTCTCCATCGTAACACATACATACAGAAACTAATTATGCTTTATCAGAAAAAAACTGAGAAGCAAAAGTTAAATCTGAACCCAAATAGTAAATGTGACAAAAATATGTGGAGGACCATCCTGCTGGCATACGAATGTACTTTTACCCGAAGTCAGAGAGGAAGCCAAACTACACTAAACAGAATAAAAAGGGCAGAAAACTGGATCATTGGTATACACCATACATCAGGACGTTAATATGCAATAAAACACATACCGCATACCTCTTTCTCCTGGCCAGTGATGCCAAATGCTGACCTCTGTCTGAGAAAGTACGGTAGAACTGTTCTGAACAGAATCTCCCATAGAAGTTTAATCAGGGGAGATTTTACATTTATGCATTTGGCAGATGCTTTCAGCCAAAGCCACTTACAGTTCATTTAAGTTATACATTTTGTCAGTGCATGTGCTCCCTGGGAATCAAACCCACGACCTTTGCATTGCTAGCACAATGCTCTACCAACTGAGCTACATGAACACAGGAACATTTTATGTCTGATGTACAAGTACAAATCCACACTGTCTGTATGATTATGTACAGGGGTTGGACAATGAAACTGAAACGCCTGGTTTTAGATCACAATAATTCATTAGTATGGTGTAGGGCCTCCTTTTGCGGCCAATACAGCATCAATTCGTATTGGGAATGACAGATACAAGTCCTGCACAGTGGCCAGAGAGATTTTGAGCCATTCTTCTTGCAGAATAGTGGCCAGGTGACTACGTGATGCTGGTGGAGGAAAACGTTTCCTGACTCACTCCTCCAAAACACCCCAAAGTGGCTCAATAATATTTAGATCTGGTGACTGTGCAGGCCATGGGAGATGGCCAACTTCACTTTCATGTTCATCAAACCACTCTGTCACCAGTCTTGCTGTGTGTATTGGTGCATTATCATCCTAATACACGGCACCGCCTTCAGGATACAATGTTTGAACCATTGGGTGCACATAGTCCTCCAGAATGGTTCGGTAGTCCTTGGCAGTGACGCGGCCATCTAGAACAAGTATTGGGCCTAGGGAATGCCATGATATTGAAGCCCAAACCATCACTGATCCACCCCCATGCTTCACTCTGGGCATGCAACAGTCTGGGTGGTACACTTTTTTGGGGCTTCCCCACACCGTAACGCTCCTGGATGTGAGAAAGACAGTGAAGGTGGACTCATCAGACAACAATACATGTTTCACATTGTCCACAGCCCAAGATTTTTGCTGCTGGCACCATTGAAACTGATGTTTGGCATTGGCATGAGTGACCAAAGGTTTGGCTATAGCAGCCCGGCCATGTACATTGACCCTGTGGAGCTCCCGGCGGACAGTTTTGGTGAAAACAGGAGAGTTGAGGTGCACATTTAATTCTGCAGTGAGTTGGGCAGCTGTGGTTTTATGTTTTTTGGATACAATCCGGGTTAGCACCCGGACATCCCTTTCAGACAGCTTCCTCTTGCGTCCACAGTTACTCCTGTTGGATGTGGTTCGTCCTTCATGGCGGTATGCTGACATTACCCTGGATACCGTGGCTCTTGATACATCACAAAGACTTGCTGTCTTAGTCACAGATACGCCAGCGAGACGTGCACCAACAATTTGTCCTCTTTTGAATTCTAATATGTCATCCATAATGTTGTGTGCATTGCAATATTTTAAGCAAAACTGTGCTATTACTCTGCTAATCAAACCTTCACACACTGCTCTGAATATGGTTGTCAGTACTGTTTTAGAGTGCTAAATATATGTACACACATTTTTGTGTTGTCTTTGTGTTGTGAAGGAAAACCAGTGTACCAACCTCCTTCATTTGTTCAAACTCTTTCTGTTTTTTAACCGTCCTAAAATATGTTTGAGAGGTTAATAGTACAGAGATAGTTGGTTGTCAGAACAAGTTCAGTTAGGACTGGCAAACTTATGTTTACAAAAAAGAGGCTTTTATCTTTATTATTAAGATGCCGTTGAGAAAATGTTGCTAAACAATTATCTGAAGCCCCGTTCACATAGTAATCTTGGTTAATTACCAGTAAATTACCAGAATATTTTTTACTAGGAAATACACAAAAAAGTGCTGTTTACATGTTTAAGCAAAAGCGTTCTGCTTTTTTAAACAATAAAATACCATTCACACCGCACCAAAATACCGGTAAACTCTGTGATGTCTTAACTGCAAATGTTATATTCAATGCAGTTGCTTTTGACCCAACAACATCATATTTGACAAACAACTTTTATGTCAGCACATTCTGTTATCATACCGGTAATTCTGTGTTCACACAAAGTATCTTTCTGTAAAATTTCTGGTAATAACTTATCTTACTGGTAAATTGGCAGGATTTATTTATCGCTAATTTTAAAAGGTCCTCTTTGTGGTAATTTACCCGTAAAGACTGCATGTGTTTAAAAGGAGCTATAGTCAACCATTGTGTTGCTCCTTAGTACAGGGAAAACTAACAAATCTACTGTCAGTTTAAGGGTTAACAACACAGAGGTATGTTCCTATTGGGTTTAAGGGCCTAAACTAGAAAATCCCAGGTGTTGTTGTGTCCTATGCTGACTAAAGTTTTTTAATGAATGGTTCAATGTGCAATTCTTTAAAGTGGCTGTTTTATTTGATGGAATTCTACATGTAAATAGAGAGAAATTAACTGAAAGCTTAATATGGATTGGAAGAGATGGAAGCCTGGCCTTTTCAGTATTATAGTCACTAGCAGAAGCACTTCTCACTGTCTCTAAGCAAAAAACATTTAGTCAATTCCTTGCTGGGGAAAAACAGAACGAAAGAGAGTCCCACTGCAGTATATTATCTTAGGAGGAAGATGACAAGATGATTGACTTATTTTACAATAAGATTCCTCTGTCCTTTTCCTGGGTGTTTTGTCTTTTGCAAGACAGAAACATGTATGGACTGTGTTTTTGCAAAGGCTCTGACTGTAGTTCCACCAATAATCTACTGTGGCAACATATGCGGAACACAACTTGTAACAAAAATGGAGGGATATGATGCTTTAGTCAGAGATAATATGAAAAAAAGGAAGAGAGAAAAAAGAAACCAGAGTTGCTCAAGAATGTGTGTCGGATAGAGTTTTGAGGGCCTAACATTGACTAGAGACATGTCAGATGTCAAGGAGTAGTGTTGTTGTACACTGAGGGCACAGCCACAGTCCAAAAGTATTGATTTCCCTGCTTGTAGGAAGCCAGTAACTGTCATGTGGAGAGGCCTGACCTTGGAACAGGCAAGACAACTATTCCCCAATTCCCAGCAGCCTGACTGAAGCTTAGAGCAATGTAGTCAAGACAACAACACAGCTCTGCTTTATGGTAGAGAGCGTGGGTTCATCTCACACCAGAGGAAGAATGAAGAAATAGAGGAAAACAGTCCACACTATCCACTTCCCCTGAGCTCTTCATGGGCAGCCTTGAGTCTAGTTATCACAGTGTTTAAAATGACAATAGCTTGACTTACACTTCCCTCTAGAGACTCAAATCTTGTCTATAACTCTATAACTATATAGAGAGGAAGAAAGAGTGAGATGGTGAAATGGGAGAAAAGAGAGAGGGAGTTAGGTTAGGCTATAGAGAAGGCAGCAAAAATGATTAATGTGGGAATAAAAAGCTAAATAAGACACAGTCCTGTTACCTGCTGCCTTTCCTACAGTCACAAACTTAAGTGTCTGCCCTTACCTATTATCATCAACAACTTTAGAATATTATTACAATTTACTCAGGTGACACTGAGCATATTCAGTCATTATTTGGTAGGTTTGTTGGTTTTAAAAACAAGGGAGCATTGATTTAAAATATACCACAAACAAACAATGAGTTTACACAAGCACATACCATTCACCATGACCATGCTGGTTGAGTTAGACCAGCACCAAACTAGCTGGACCAGGACCAATCTAATGCTAGCCAGTGTTGTCACAATACCAAAATGATGTCTTTGGTAAAATATTTCAAAACCAATACTGAACTGATACCAAAACCCTGAAAACTCTGACTTGACCTGCATGTTTCTGCCCTGATTTTTGAGCAATTCCAAAAACATTAACTAAGATTTATAATTTCTGTAAAAATGTTGTTCATTGTTAGTTAACTAATGTTAAAAATAAAACTAATGTTACCAAATAAAATGTTTGAGTAGGCATGAGCATCATGCAGGAAATCTTGAGGGTGTCGGGATGTCTGCTGGTGGGATGCTTTGCTGAGTTGGCGATGTTGGCTTTCTTGACCTATGTTAATTTTAAACATCTTTCACAGTGTTGCTGTTGCTGCTGCTGCTGCACGCATTTGCTTTGTTCACAAGCCATTAACAAGTGCTTATATTTGCCCTCATGACTCACATTTTGTCACCATGAAAGTGGCAACGCTACTGAGAGGACATATGAGAAGAAAACGTTTGACACACTCAATGTGACTGAACAGAACACTGCTTGCACACACACTGCCCTGTTGTGCACATATCATCGCAAAACAGAAAATACGTCTTTTATTAAAATGCTGTCATTCTTAAAGTATTATTACTAATTCTATGTAAAATAGTACTGTTTTTACAGCAGAATATCTTGGTACTTTTGTAGTATCAGTATTTCGTGCAACACTAATACTAGCCAGCTTTATCCAGCCTGTGTCGTTTTGGAGCTAGTCATTTCAGCAGGTGTATGGAACAATACATGCAATTTTCATGTTGAAGTATGGATTGTGAAAAAAAGAGGTTTACACATTTAGTTACAGTTATGTGACCCATTCAGTCCAAAGCAAGATAATGGATGGTAGTGGACTGTTCCAGTTTAATAAAGTTTAATAAATAAATGCTGAACATTAAATAAAGTGTTTAGAGAAACAGGGCGTTTTTAAATGAAAACAACTAGTGAATTTATTTATAACAATAAATTTATTGAACAATTACTATTGAACAATTGAATCAATAAGTGTAGGTGTCATTTTACAATTATTTTTCAGATGATACAACATATTGTAATTTTTCATAAAGGTAATGCGTGCATTATCATGCATTAAGAACACCCTAATGCATTATAAATGCAGACTATATAGAAAGCATTACCAAAAAAGGTTTTTAAATGGATGATTTGACCCAAATAATGTAGAAATAGCAGCTAATAAGAGCCTGAACAATACTAAATAAATCTCAATACTCAATACTTAAACAAAATGCATATCCTAAAATGTGGTAAAAATATTAATAAAGAATGAGAAAGTGACCCTAAACGTTTGAACTGTATACGTTAATATCTTATATATTAAATAACATTGAAATCCTTCATAATAAAAAACTGATTAATGGCTGAGACTGATTAATCACAATGCAAGGCATTATAAATACTGTGCAACACTGGTGATGGTTTAAAGGAAGGGAAGTGTCACACATTGGAATGTTACCCTCCTGTTGACCAGCACACTATTATACGAATTATACTATTATTGTTATACTAACTCCAAAAGTACCTGGTACTTTTTTCTAAGAAGATAAAACTGTCTGTTTGTACTGAGCTGTATTGTTTCAGTTTCTTTAACACTGGCATTGTTTGTATTTTATTTTATTGTTTTTTTTGTCATAAAAGAAGAGCAAATTTATTGTGCTGTTACTATTTAATTTGTAAACAGCGGCCCAGTGTTAAATTAAAAGAAAAGACAGGACAGGGAATGCATAATGTCAATAAATTAGGCTAAGATGGTAACAGTTTGCATAAAAAACTGTCTAGGTGGGCTTTTTCTGCCTCACACCTCTCTTTCACCCTACTCCCTCAGACACACAGAAACACAGACACTAACAGGTAGTTTATAATAATTTCATACTAATATCACAGTCAGAATAAAATATTTTCATTTTCTCTCTTAGACATTTTAAAACCTAAAATTTAATCTGATTCTTTTTTACTTTCCTTTCTCAGTTCCCACTTTTTCTGGAAACAATTTTATTATTCAGTTTCATTATTCACTTCCTCATTATATAGTTGCTTTTAGATAGAAACCAGAATAAGAAAACCTATTGTTGGGAAACCACAGTGACTCACTTCCTATATTTTGTCTTAGAAATAAACATGTAGGGAAGACTGAAGTCAGTGATTCTTCCTGCTAAGTGAATAATGTGCTTTTCACACTGTAGCAATGAACAGTACTAGATTATTATTAGGACAAAATTGAGTTCTTAAGACTAGTGACAGATTAAAATTCTTCAGCTGTTTTGAAAAATAAATTCATGTTTTTGTCTTTCATTTAAGATGTAAATGGCCTTAACACTGTGGTTTTCTATATGACAGCATTGTATAATGGGACATATAACATATAAGTCTGCCAAATCATTTCTGACTTGGACTTCTTAGCTGATTGTGTTAAACACTGCTGGTGTAACACAATGATGTTTATACAGTTGGTAACTTGTCAAATGTAAAAGTAACATTTTGCTACTGTAATTAGTTTTAAAAGAGTCTCATAGGCAACAGATGAGATACACGTCAAACAGTCACTCATCCAATCCTTAAATCGACTATCTCAAGAAACTCAACTAATGCTCACAGGTAATTGTGATATCATTAATTCTAATCTAATGAGTCACTACAATATTGCAGGAGCTGTGGGTTGGGGTCCTTGCTCATGGTTCTTTCCCAACTGCTGTTCACCTCTTACTTCTTATATATCTTTCTATCATGTTCTCCACTGTCCTGTTAAATTAAACCATAAAAAAATCTTTTAAATTAAATAATTAAATAAATAAAACGGCCTATAGATGACTTCTTATTGTATATTATTGTATACCATCTTCTTTCCAGTAGTTTTCACTGGGATTGCAATATTTCCAGTTCCACTTCTCTTATCTTTCTCTTCTATTATGCTGCTCATTTGGCTGACGTGACTCTTGCCCTCCTCTTTTTTTACGGGTTCAATGTCCCTTTCTACTTTAATCTACCCTATACACGTCTCCACATCCATTATTGCTGCTGTCTTGTTAGGCTCCAGAGTACCCATTCAGTTTTCCAGAGAGCCAGAATACTAAGCACGAAATTGCCTCTAGTTTTTAGTTGTGTGTGTGCACATACTACACAAGTGATCTTGAGTAGGTGTGTGAACTACAATATTTCCCTTTCCAAACCAATTTTCACAAAATCACATGCATTCTTAACATCATCACATCAAAAGGGCTTGTTGGTATTTTTGTTCTGAATTTTTTCTCAGAACGCAAAAAAAGAAGAAAAATATTTTTTCTTTTTTAATAGAGCTGTCAATGGATTAACCTAGTTGCTTTAAAATTATATACATATATTTTTGTTGTAATTAACATATCCAATTGCTTACAAATGGCCTATAATTATTTGGTTTGGTAATTTGTATGCAGTTTAAAAATTTGATTTAAAAATTGTTCTGTGTGCTCACAGAAATGCAAATACAGTAATATAATATCCATTAATTATTAATTTAAGTTTAGTCCATGCTTCACTGTAGTTAATGTTAAACTCATTTTTAATTTAAATATTAGTACATCATAAGTAATGAACCCTTATTACCACAATACATACATACCACATAACACAATATATACCATTATATAGTAAAATGCTAATTTAAAAATAAGACAATTTTTTCAAAACAATGGGTATAATCTTTCTGTTTTAGTATAGTTCTCTGTTGCTGTTCTAGATTTCTATGAATGATGGTGTTTTGCTAATTAGTGATGTTTCAAATGTTGCTATGATGAGTCTCACCCTATAAAGATGCAGCTCTGATTTGATAGGCTTCCGATGCTGATAAATTTGTAACTGATTAAACAAAACCCAGAATTAAGCAGCGATAAAGTCAAATAAAAACGTGTTAATGAAATTAAAATTGAAAGCATTAAATTGAAATCTTCCATCTCACGGACTACAAGAGAACCCTGTAGAACAGGGAACAATGAGGAAGACTTATGCTAATACATTTGTTAATGTTATTTCCTTGTGCATTAACTAATGCTTCAAACAACAGTCACAAATTTTGGTTATGAAATGTATTAGTAAATCCTGAAAGGAAAATTAACAAAAATTAACAAATGATGTATATGTATTGTTTATTGGTAGGTCATGTTAGGTAATTTATTACCTAATGTTAATAAATACTGTACAACCTTATTGTAAAGTTTTACCACTACAGTTGTAGAGTCCTGAAGCGTGTGCAACACGCTTACAGTAATTAAACAATACACATATTAACATATATACCATTCTGTAAGCTTTATTGCTACACTGCATACTTTAAATATTGAAGTATTTTTATTAAAATAATAATAAAATAGAAAAATAAAAACCAAAATGTATCAATACAGTTTACAACTATTTCAGCTGTTTCAATACAAGGATGCTTATACATGCTAGACAAACAGAAATAAATGTACAGTTTACAATATACTACTTATTCTAACTGTGTACCTAGTGTGCATATAAATTAGTAATAATATAAAGGTTTATAATAGGTTAAAGGTTAAAAATACAACAACATGTTTGTTTATATAATATAGTATACAATAACTTATATAATATACAATAACTTAACATTATATTATGCTGACTTGTAATTTTTGTAACTTGTAACTTGAATTTTTTTCAGATTGGACTTTAGAATGAAAAATGCCTGTCCAAAGGAAGATGTTATACATATTGGATATCATTTAATATGTGAAAAGGTTTTACATGTTTATTACAAGGTGTATTACATATAATAATTAGCATTGTTTTGGAAATACAGTTACTTGATAAACAATTTTCACCTTCACCACAATTTCACAATTAATTACTGAGTCTATTCTGAGGACAGCTGCTGCTCCAATTAGTCTGGAACAAGCTATGATGTTGATCATTCTGCACGTTACAGCTGTCACTGTGGCCTCTCCCTCAGGTGCTTTGTGCACAGAAATAAAGAAAGTGAAAAATATAAGGGCTTTTAAAGTCCTAAGTACTGGATAAATGCCTGTGATTATTTAATATGTTCTCAATTACATATTTATAGTTAATATTTTAGTTAATATTTATAGTTATATTATAGTTAATTTTAAAAGTACGTTGTTCAGTATCAGCACACATCTTCAAGATGGTCCAAACTTTTGACAAGTGACGTCATATGCCAACGATGCAAATGCCGCTGTCTGTTGATTAAGTTCAAACAAATCAACAAATTTAGGTTCTGAATGACTGTGATATTGTACAGATAATTGTTGAATCTGGATAAAAATACAAAAAAATATGACTGTTCATTACATAACATTTACTTAATATTGCCTGAGGTAGTTGCTTGCTAGTTATGTGACAACTGAACAGCAGGGTTCAAAGTAGTTCTTGAATTTCCTAAATCCATGGGAACCATGCAAGGATGCTTACTGAAGTGTCGCAAAACACTCATAGTTCTCATGCCACCCCCTTGCCACCCCATAAATATTTTTTTAGATCTGTCCCTTGTTAGTAACATTTCTCAGTACATGTAGAATGGCATTCTTTACAGATAATTTGTTTATAAATTAAACTGCAAAAGGTGTTTAATAAAGGTGAAGTCCTTTGTATGGTGAAACTGAATTATTATTAAAGCTCAACATGTTTAAAGTTTGCAAATATAAAAATACTGTTTAAAAAATCTACTTCTGTTCAGTAAATAATTACTTTTTCCCTAAATAATCAGCTGATTGTAATAATGTAAAATAATTGTAAAAATGATTGTAAATAAAAAATAAATACATGTAAAATGTTTTAATTGATCAATAGCCCAAAAAGACAATAACTACAAAAGTATTGAGAGAATGTACATGAGTACAAGGATGGAAGTTATCCAGAGTAATTGCTGTACCTCCAGAAATCAGGGACACTTTATTGTTTATTTTAATATGATTTGTTAACATGAATATGAAGAAACTTGTTGTGTACTTGTGTATTTTAGGTTTTGTTTTTATGTGTAGCTTGTATTTGTTTTTATGTGGAGGAGAGGCCCCCATTAAAAGCAGTAAAAGCAGAACATGGCTGTGCTATCCACTTCATATTGCCCTAAAAAGTAAATATTTCAAAAAGGTACCACATGTTGAAGTATGCTCAAAATTCAGCATATTCTAAGGTCTTAAGTTTGAGGTACGCCCACAGTGTCAAACGAATGTGTCCTTCCCAGATTATTCTGGCTAACTGAAACCTATTAACAAGGAGGATTTAATTTTCCAAGGCTTTTATGAAGAAAAAAAATATGGAAAAAGTGCAGTCTAATAACTGCCTTTGTTAATTCCCTCCATATATAACAAGATAAAGTGAATGTGGCAAGTCATGTTTGTGTGCTCAGAAGGAAAAGTTTGTTTTGTTTTTCCCTACCTCAGCACATCTGAGAGAGATTTTTGGAACTATGGAGCATGGTCAAAACAAAGATGGCAGGAGAGGGACTGGGCCTGAGAAAGAAGGAGCCACTAAGGCAGCTGGAAACCTAAACTGTGTGGTTTCCCCCAAGTACAGCTGCATTCACATGTGCTTGATTTACTGATTTACTCTTTCCCAGTATGTTTAACTCTCTTTTTCTCCTGTTCTCTCACAGGAGACTGTCACAGCTGGTTGTACTTACAGCTTTCTGTGGTAACATGTGTTTCATTAGCCTTGGACGTGTGTTTTGCACCAGTTCGAGTCATGTTATTGTTAGGATGTGGTAAAATTATAACTATGGGATGCAGATTTGGGGGAAAGGTGGAGCATGGTTGGAGGTTAGAGCTTATGTTTGGGGGAGTTTGGGAGATATGTGACTTGTTAATTCTGAGCCATTGCTTGTTTCTCACAATTGTGTAGCAATATAAGGTCTGCCACAATTTGTAGTGCTAATGACTTAAAACTGCACAGCCTGGAAGACATACATCCATCAATAGCTTTATAATTGTATTGGCTCATCTTAGTCAAATGAAATGAACTATTGTAGGTTCCAGGGAGTGGGGTGGTAATTTTGTTGGGTCAATTGCAGGATGGCAATCAAATCCTTGGCAAACATTCCCTCTTACATATGTAAAACAGACCTCCCTATAGCATATCTTAATGTTCAGTTCTACTGAATTATACAGTATGGTTCTTTAAATTAGAAACATGTTCTTCTGCTGATCTGCAGATCTACTTTTTGAAGAAAACTTGTAAAGGGTACCTTGTAATAAATATGCATTATTAAGTTATTCATTATTACCGTAGCTTCTTTAAGATTGCAATATAATTCATACATATAGCCTACAATATTAGCAGTTAGTGTGTGTTAATATCACAAGTTATCACACATTGTGAGGCATGGTTCCTGTGCAGAGAATGACCTGTGACACGCAGATGGTATTTTCTCTATAAATGTGATTTAAATTCACTATTATTTTTTATATATTTTTTTATATATTATTTATTATTTACATAGTTTGTTTTTACAGAAAATTAACGTTTGTCAGCTGTATATTGTCAGTTGTACATTGTCAGACAAGTGTGTTATTAGAAGTAAATACAGAATTTTACAGGTCTGTGATGGTACATTTTATGCAGTTGGCTAATATTGTGTATGCATTTCAGCTGAAGTAATGATCATCCCAAATTCTTGCAGAGGTTGGAGTCATCTCTACACAGTGTTAGTTAATCTAAAGTCAACATTACTAGCACAAGAAAATCTTTAGCATTTTTTTCTGATTTAATTGGAATACAAGGTTCTGTGATCCATTATGTGAATGCTTGGCTAAAGAGAGGTGTCTTTAATCTTGAATTGTGAGAGTGTCTCAGCCCTGATCAGTGTCAGGAAGACTATTCCAGAGTTTAGGACCCAAATGCGAAAACTCTACGTCCTGTAGAGGACTTTGCAATTCTAGGTACTACCAAAAGTCCAGAGTTTTGTGATCTTAAAGAGTGCATTGACTTGTAATGTGATAGAAAAGCGGTTACATACACAGGAGATAACTTATTAAAGGCCTTGTAAGTAAGTAGCAATATTTTGTATGGAACTTGACAGGTAGTCAATGTAGAGATTATAAAATTGAGGTTATATAATCACATTTCCCAGATTTTGTATTTTAGAAGCGTCTGTTTACAGGTTTTTGGTCAAATAAGTAGAATCTCTGTTTTAATTAAGTGAAGAAAATTACTGGTCATCTGAGACTTTATATCTTTAACACACTCTGTCAATTTGGACAAGTTTTAAATATCATCTGGTCCTAATAAGATATATAATTGGGTATCATCAGCATAACAGTGGAAATTGATCCCATGTTTTTTAATAATACCGCCAAGGAGCAGCATGCAAATTGAGAATAGCAGAGGCCCTAAAACATTTCCTTGTGGCAGGCCATAGTTTACTGGTGTAAATTTAGATGATTCCCCTTTAAGATGAACTAAATGGTAACAGGTCAGACAGGTAAGATCTAAATCACTGTAATGCCTGCCCCGAATACCAAAGTGATTTTGTAATCAATCTAAAAGTATGTAAAGATCTGAATGTGTAAAATGCAGCATTAGGATCAAGTAAAACTAGTAGTAAGATGCAGCCTTGGTCCGATGTTAAAAGAAAAGCACAGTTTGCCTGAATCCTGAATTCTTTATGAGAGGCTTAATAAATGCCAGCTTGAAGGGTCTTGGGACATAGACTAGACATAGACAAGAGGTAATAATATTAAGATGTTCTTCAGCTACAGGTAACATTTTATTCAGTAGTTTAGTTGGTATGGGGTCTAATGAACATATGGAAGGTTTCAATGAAATAGTGAATTTATTTAGGTCTTCCTGCCCTGTTTGTAAAGCACTGATGCTTCTCTTTAGGGGTAATTATTATTGAGGGTGAATCTCATATCTTTGAAATTTGGTCTGATAAAGAGAGTATGATGGACCATCATTGAGTCTCCCTCCTTCTGCACTCATGCACACACATACATTCATTCCAGTATATATCCAGAATGTCAGAGCCCAGTGGAGTGGGAGGGACAGTTTCACAGTTGTCACATGTGGTCATGTAGGAGTGCAAGTGAGCCCAGGGATGAGCCTATCTATTCTGTCAGTACTTTAGTCTTCTCATCCTTATCCCAAATTAATCTAATACACTTAATTCTAATGAAGAAAAACGATTTTATGGAATAAGAATGAGTCTTCTCATTCTTATCCCAAATTAATCTAATACACTTAATTCTAATGAAGAAAAACAATTTTAAAGGAACAATATCTTTATTAGAGAGGCAGCTGTTACGGTTAAGTTGGCATTGCATCATGCAGACTTAGGTAATTCTCACACAGAAAACACACACAGGCAGTTACAGTACAGTACTTTGGGTAATTTGTTTTTTTAATTTTTGACACTTCAGATTAGGCATGCAAATGTTGTTGAGTAAATGAATTCATGTGATGAATATCCACAGCAAATAATTAAATGAAATAAAAAAGAATAAACAATTTTGCGCCAAGTGCTGTTTAATAGACTGCTAATAAAAAGTTTGTATGGAGAAGATCAGACAATATTCCAGGAGACCCAGAGGTCTCGTCTGTATGTCTACACATCCTCTCCTGCCCTGTCTATTAAATGTGCAGTCCCCTTCTTCAGGGGCGTAGGTGCAAAATTCTTTTGTTCTGACTAATGCAACAACTGTCGCTGCGTTAAGAGATCCACATTTAGTCACAGAATTTTTTAGACAATTGTAAACTATTTTATTGTATGCAGGACTCAAATCTTGGTTGCTATACTGCATCTTCTGTGGAATAATCAGTTCAGGTGGCAAAGCCTGCTGGGAATAAACCTTTATCAGAGGAAGACTGATATGAGTCGAAAGGACTTGAAAATTCACGTGCAGAGAAATACAAACCTCTGTTTGATTTATGCAAGTGCTTATTTAACACTTCTTAAGATGGTGCTTAATGCATGCTTGGCTTAGCAATACAATTGGAACAACAAATATATTACAGAAAGTAACTAATGATATCCCAACCTTTCAGTCATACTTTCCTTATAGGGCAGAAAAGTTAAGCTCAGAGAAACAAAAACCTGGAACCTGCTCTGCTCTCAGTCTTTTGATACATGAAACTTTGTGAGTTAGTGGAACAAGAATCAAGTTCCTGGGATTTTGGGGAAATTTGTTCTACAGACTTAAAATGCACAGATATGTTTCCCTGGCCCAATTCCTGTACGCTCAATAAACTAATACAAGCCAAATGTCTTTAGAGTTCAGACTGATTTGGGGCCTCTGTATGTATGATTGATAGGGAATATTGTTTAATGTTTATATTTGATATCACATACATCAATATTGTATTTTTAAAGTACAAAAATTGCCAAATTCAAAAAATGTTAAATACGTAGAAGTGTTTATAAATACTGTTGAATTCATTTTGCCTCAAGTATTTTTTAAACATTTTTAAAAGTAGCTTTGTTACTACCAACAGTACACAATTCCTATATGTGAAAAATAGCTTTAAGGTGTAAATTAGGTATAAGACATCCTTATTTCTCTTTGTGATTTGAAAAACATTTTTAACAACTATCTTCACTGCCTGAAACAAAGTGCATGCTCTCCTGAGAACTGAAGAGAGGTATGTGGATTGCTGTTGTCCAAAGAAGGCCTGTCCACCATCTGGACCAGGAATGTGCAGCCCCAATCAAAAGGATTGACAGAGGCCTCTTTTTGTCTGAATGCACTGTGCCTCCAGATAGCTATAAAACACCTGGATCAATCAGTGAGTGACAGCACAGAGACAACGAGATGGAGGGAAAGAAGATCAGTCGCTGGCGCTGCTTACCTCCCTCCCTTGTTCTCTTGAAGCGGCCCCCCTCCCTGTACCCCTCACTCCAGCACTTTGAATACAGTAATGTCTCTGGATACTGCAGCAGGCTGTCACTGGTTTGATCTCTGTCAGCTGAGGCTTTGAAATAAGTTCATAAGGTCCTCACTGGTCCAAGCAGTCACCCTGGACTTTTCTTTGACTTTTGCTTCCGGTCAATGTTCACTCTACACCTTCTTTACGCTCACTGATGCACAGTCTGCTTCATGTTTAGCTGGGCATATTTGCTTTGTGAAACACTATTGCAGGATCATACATATAGTCAGAAAGGACAGTGCTTAAAAGGGCATTAATGTTCAGAGAAACTTTTTTATCAAGGAATATCACAAACATGTTTTGAGACTTTATGCATCATCAGATGATGCCCATAACAGTAAATGACCCCCAATAGTGAGTTCAAGTTTAGCATTATAAACAAAACAATGATATATTAATAATATATTATATAATAATTTATATATATTATGTATTGTCTGTGAGAACCAGTAAAATGGGACATTTATAGTGTATACCACAGCTGTAACTAAGATATACAGTATACTATTGTATACAGAAGCTTGTGCCATGACAGCAGTATTCATGATTATGGTGTTGTGGCAAGAGCTTGGTGAAAATTCAAGTCTATCAGTCTATCATTCCCCTTTCACACACAAAAATTACAATGACTCTTAAAACATGATTGATGACTGATAATTCAATCTAATTAGTGTTTGCAGGTTTTCATTAAGTGTGGTTTTAACAAGTGTGTTTCCATCACATGTACAGTATGTTAAGACACTACTTAAGTACTGCATACTGTATGGGCAGCATCTGAAATAAAAAACCTTTAGGTATGTAAAACTTTACAAATGTTAATCGTTTGGTGTTCATAGAAAATGAAATCATGCAATTCATAGGTTTATTTTATTGTGTTTACAATCAATAGCAGTTATACACAGAAATACACAGAGATTAAAAATGCTATGATGCACTGCCTGTTTTTTTTGGACCTGTGGATGGCATGACAGCCCAGTCTCTAAAAAGCAAAGTGTATTTCATGACACACCTGTGTTCTTTCTTGCATACCATGGCTGTGCATTTCTGGAAGTAAATTAAAATAATTTTTAAAAGTGAAAAAGTGTATACCATTACATTACATACATTGCAGAGAGGATACAACATAATTTCATTTAGGTTTTTGTGTGACGCTATTTTGTACTGTTAGTTTAACTAACCTATAGGAATAGGTAAAGATAGAAAAATAATCATTTTAAGCTGCAGTCTATAGTTGTTCAGTGCCGTCACCATGTGTTTTGGGCAGTGATGGACAGTAAATTTACTGTACAATAACCCTAACCCTATTTTTAAAGTATCTGTACTTTATCAAAGTGTTTATTCTTATACTTTAATACATTCCAAAGCATTCATACATTCATACTTTATCACCCACTATGTTTAATAAAAACCTTGCTTTTAATTTTTTTAAACTAAGAAGTTGACGCTTTAAGATGCAATTCCGATTTGTGAACAGGTATTTTAGAGTTGATTATTGTGAAATAAATTCAAATCATGTTTAGATCATAACTGAGAGTTTGTAAATGTGCTGTAAATGTTGTTCCAAAGCAACTTTACAAAAAATGTTAAATTACTACATTATTAATATTTTAAACTTCACTATGTCCTTCAGAAACAGCTTTATTTAAAACCTGTTTAAAAAAATTATTCATGTATTTGTAAACTCCCACTGAGCAAACCAAAGGTGAATTTGAAAGGCTCCATAATTTGTTATCAATGGAAGAAACTACCATCATAATATATAATAATGTATCAAAAGCACATTAACCTAGCCATCATACGCCTGCTCTGACAGTTGTCATTACTTTTTTAATGTTTGAGAGCATTAGTATTTCTTAGTGAAAGTGAAAAAAGTGAAAGTGACCTATTCGTCAGAATATGGTAACCCATACCTGAAATGTGACCTCAATTCAATTCAACTTTATTTGTATAGCGCTTTTCACAAAAGGACATTGTTACAAAGCAGCTTTACATGTATGAAAAATGTACACAGAACACAGACATACAGACAAACACACAGACAGACAGACACACAGACAAAGAGAAACAGGTAGGAGAAACAAGAGCATGTTATATAATCAATTAAGGGTTATGAATAGATAGTTTGAGTATCTCAAACCTATGTAGAGGTTTGAGTACCTCTACATTTAACCCATCACTGGTGAGGAGTAAACACACACCGCAAGTCGTGAACACACACACACACACACACACCGGAGCAGTGGGCAGCATGTTACTGCGCCCGGGGAGCAACAGGGGATTAGGTGCCCTGCTCAGTTGCAACCCCCCAATCGGTTTCTGGAATCGAACCAGAAACCTTCTGATTACTAGCCCAGCTCACTAACCAGTAGGCCACAACTGCCCACAGAATCACTTTACTTAGTGATTGCTATCAGGATGTAAAGAGACTGTCAACAATAAATGTTTCGATAATCTTCTCAGCTGTCCTCACTACCCGCTGAAGGGTCTTGCGGTCCGAGACAGTGCAATTCCCAAACCAGGCAGTGATGCAGCTGGAGAGGATGCTCTCGATGGTCCCTCTGTAGGATGGGGGGTGGAAGATGTGCTTTCCTCAGTCTTCTCAGAAAGTATAAGCGCTGCTGGACTTTCTTGGTTGTGGAGCTGGTGTTAAGCGACCAGGTGAGGTTCTCCGCCAGGTGAACACCAAGAAACTTGATGCTCTTGACAATCTCCACAGAGGAGCCGTCGATGTTCAGCGGAGAGTGGTCATGGTGTGCTCTTCTGAAGTCAACAACCATCTCTTTAGTTTTGTCCACGTT